>MAVT02000193.1:234-45357 GCA_001702395.2 Diaporthe helianthi | reverse complement strand
CTTAGCTTTATAAAAATTAGTTAATAATAATAAACTTTATATTTATATTAATAGAATAGTATAAAAGCTAGAAATAAAACTAGTTTTTTCCTAGTAAGGAAGAAATAAAGAAGAAATGCTGCTAGCGCTAAAACTATATACTTTTTTTTTTCGCTCGCGCCGCTAGTATTACAACTCTTCTTTCTCTACTAATATATACAAAACTATTAAAACTTCAATGGTTCTTCTAGAACTAGTAATCCCTTTAACCTTAACAAGAACAACTATATTATAATTAACTTTAACTTAACTTTAACTTTATATACTTTTTAATTGCTTCCCTATTACTAGATAAGGGTAGCTGTCGCTTACTAAAACATCGCTAAATTACTTTTGTTTACAGCAACCAAGTTTATTCTTACACAAGATGATAATTGCATAGTATAGCCTGAACTGTTTTTACTCTATACAACTATTAGAGGGCAAAAACCAAGGTATAGGGCGGAATTATTATAGAAGAAGCATTCGACGCTATTGCTGTAAGGACGGATTGCTATGCTATGAAAAGGGCGGAATTATTACAAGGACGGATTGCTATACCATGAAAAGGGCGGAATTATTACAAGGACGGATTGCCATACCATGAAAAGGGCGGAATTATTGCTATTAGGTGGATATCACATGTGTTGTTTTTAGCTGTGACAAAAGAAAAAGTTGCGAGTGTCGTTGGCAGGAGCAACCAACCCATACCTAGACTACTATAAGTAGGTCCCTTTCGCTCAGGGGCCTTTAGCTAGAGAATGCAACCCAACCAACAACAAACCACTAGACCTATATCTACGACGTACGTACGTTTAGAACCTACCGACACTACCCATCAGAGGATTGAGTCCGTTGTCAAGAAGGTATCCAAGAATGTCGGCATGGCCAAAGTCCAACGCGACACGGCCGGCAGTCTTGCATGTAGGCGAATCCAAACCGCCGTACCGCTGGCAGTCTGGGGGATCAGCCCAGGGCTTATCTCCAGATGGGACGCAGCTGTCGTGGATCTGGAAGTGTGGGCGGTGCGAAAACGACAACCGTCTGTAAGCCCCAAAAAATGCCCTGGCCTGGATCAGATTCACGTTGCACTGGGCCTCGACTAAGACCTCGCAGAGCGTTAGGTTGCCAAAAATGATGGCCGTGAAAAGTGGCGGCGGGATCTCCCCAAGAAACTTCCTGTGATTTGGACGTTCATAGTCTCGCGCTCGGAGGCCTCGGCCATCGATGTACGAGGGGTTGTGAGCTTTGGCAGCCTCGATAGCTTTCCGTGCGACAGGAAGTGCAACCCTTCCCTGAACACATGCCCAGTGTAGAGCTGTCATGCCACGAGACAGAAAAAACCCAAGCTGCCTTCCTGAAACCGCAGAGAAAACTTCCTCGATGCTGGGCCACTCCAAACTGGCACTGAAGACTTTGTTTTTGATCGCTATCCGCTGACCACATACTTCGCAAAGCTCCGTCACCAAACCATGCACACAGTGTCTGTTGCACTCTGCTTGTTCGTTCTTCTTGGTGTTGTCATGGTCTTGGTCATCGCCGCCAGTTCGACCAGTGTTGTCGGCGTTTGTTGGCGACCGTCTCTCGTCGTACTCATGGCCAAAGTGGGCAATCAGTCTGGCTTCGTAGGTGACCTCGCACTCGTAAAGGGCGGGCTGGAGGTACTCCCAAGTGGCCTTGTTAACTCTGGCAAGATTGAAAACTTGGCTCGGCTGTGGGAGCGCCTGGGCGATCAGGTAAAGGACTTGGACTGGAAGGTGGGGCAGTCGATCGGGGTCGGATAAGACAACCCTGGTCAACGGGTTGTACTCGAGAGGTATTGCCATGGCTGTGGCAGGTGCGATCAAGCACTTCAACTTGTCGAGTGTTGTCGTTGCGCAAGGAAGGAGTGGTTGGAAAGGGCCAAATTCAGGTGGGCTTTTAAGTTGCAGCTGGGGGAGGATTTGGGAGCGCAAAAAAGCCTGCTCTGGGCGTTGGTACCGAGACCCCGTGGTAACTGAGGAGACGCTGAACAAGGAAAGTGAGCATCGAGTATCAGAAAATCTATCACTCTGATGGAAAAACGAAATGCCAAAGTAACGCAAGTGCTTTCCATGAAAACCGATGTGGGATTGAGATAGCCTCCTGTGAGGTAATCTCTCAGGGAGCACCTACCTCAGGCAGACATCTAAAGGGAACCTTGGAAGCGACCAGGCAAAGGGCTTCCCATCGACACTTGAGCATCCGAAGTGCTTCAAATATCCCTTTGAATTTGGTTGTGTTCCCTACGGTGACCGTCTAGATGGCAATTCGAGAATCAGAACTCTCACCTCCAGCGCCTGCAGGCTGTCTTCCACTTATTCTGGGAGGGCCGATGCATAAACTCTAGGCAGCTAGTTAATTTTCATTCTACAAAGCAAAACAAATTCCCACGTGATTCTTCGCTGAAAACATCCTCGGTTGCCAGGAGCTTGATACCTTCTTCACAACTTCGAAAACATCGTCAATTTCGATTGACCTAGGGTGCGATCGCCACTTACCTTCGTCCATCAACATCTGAAACACTTGGTACCAACTCGCCTTACGGGTCTGTAACTCCTCAGAACACAACTCGAGTGAGGCGTACTTGCTCACCACCTAACTCATGGGAGCAGTGATGGCATAAAACCACTCACTTGTCGAGTATCCAATCCAACACATACAGCAACTTATTCCCAGTCAACTTGCACATGTCCTAGGCACATCTGGATCATCACAGTCATATGCATACGCAGCTCGGAATGAATTGGCAAGAGAATGATTCCTGTGTACAGGTAAGTAGGTAGTTCACTAGGTACATGAGCATGTTGATCATCTATCAAGGAAGAGAACTTGAACCTGTTTCACACCTCACCTGAGATGTCTTCGCCACCGGTCGCCCGTGGCAGCGCATGAGAAGCCATTGCCATCATCAGCAGTGGGCTTCCGATTTCCAGGCAAAGAAAACTCCACATCGATCCAGCTTTGCAAGCTGTTGAACACGCCTCCACACCTTTCAGTCACAGTGCCGAAACATTTGAATCTCGACACATATAATTTAAACCCTCAGGCTCTTCCCATAAGAACAATTCCTTCCACGGCCACCACGATCTCAAGGAAATGAAGTCGTATTTTCTTATTGGCGAAGGCGTGGAGCGCAAATTCGATGCGGGATTCTTTGGCGTCAAGCCGGTCGCCCAGGTCCGCATTCTGCTCGAGGCTACATATGCGGCCCTTGAAAAGTCGGGCCATATTATCAGGAATTTACAGGCCTCGAAGTCATAGCCATTAACTCGGCCATGCGCAGTGGCAGGTGCCAACTCCGACTTCAAGAGTCCTGGGTTAGGTACCCGCTCAAGCTCAGTGTCTGCCGCGTGTTCTCAAAGATTTTCTCCCAAGAAGCGCAACCGTCTTCTTCATTTGCAGAGGCGGGTAGTAGTACTTCGGGGACGGCGCCGAAACTGCGGCTCGTACAATTGCTCATTTGCCCTCGCGGTGTAAGATCGTGTCCGTCGAGGACCTCTTCGACAGTACCGGTACAGCATGGATCCAACCTGGCCAATGCGCACACCGCTGGTGTTGAAATACACGCACGGCTGGCGAGAGCGATTAAGCACGCTGAGGAAGATCGGATTTCAACATCTCCAGGTCTCGCGACCTAGGGTTCTTTGGTGAGGAGTCCGCCACCGCCTTTCCGCTGCCCACTTCCGGCACCATCGATGATTGCAATGCACCTACAATGGTGTGCGTTTCGTAAACTATGCTAAAGATATGGATATCAGCTGAAAATCACATTTATTGTGTTGATGCTCAGACGGGTGCCTGCGCGTAGGTGTTTGTTTCCCCTGGATCAGTGGGCGATGAGAGCGGGCGAGGCTGGCATGGACGCTGTCCTTGGCGGCATTCTTTGAGACAATGGCGGTCATGCCACTGATTTTCTGGCCAAATCTGAGCAGGAGGGAGTGAAAATGTTTTCAAAGATTCATTTGATTGTGGTTTAATAGAACAGCACAGAAATTACACTCGGAACAACACACGTGTAATTCAACTGGAGTCATTTCCACACGTGGTTTTAGCCCGGCCGCGGTTATAGTAGTGAATTTGCTACATTTCCATTATTTCAACAAGTACTTCATTTCTTACACCTGGCCGGAATTAAGTACTTGCACGGTGCCCGAGGATCGGTTCGCCAGCCCGCTAGCCAAGGACCAGGAGTGGAGACCCGGATGTCACCTTGACTCAACCACCCTCCACAATCCCGCCGCCAGATCTCACGATCCCCCGGACTTGACAGGAGTTACTGCTTCGGGGTCAGGCCACAGGACATTGAGCGATTCTATATCGAGCCAAGAATAGTGCTCGAATTGACAAGCAATGGTCAGCAGTTTTTACATGGCCCATATTACCCCAGATAAGTTCATTATGTGCCTATTTGGCCGCTGACTAGCCAAATCGAGTCAACGATTGTGTGCACCGTCAAACATCACCGCGTTCAACCTCGTACAAACACTCACGATGGACTGTGTGTCGCCCGATTCGAGCCCTCGGCTTGACACGGCCGTGTCTGATCTGGATATTCGGCTCTTATCTTTTCACTACCCTAGGTGCCCTGGCTTATCATGCTGAGACGTGGCTCGTGACAAGGTGCCGTGGTCGACTTGGGCCTCCGGTCATCGTCGCAGAGGCCGGAATGGATTCCGGCCTCACAAGTATATCAACGCGAGCTCGCTCCACGCAAGACAACCAGCCCCCCTTCAACTTGGCTCGGCAGACTCAACACAATCCAACACCACAATTCCCACCTCTTCACCAGCACCAAATTTTCCAACCATTTTTTCACATACCAATATCCCCTATTACCTACCTACCTCCAAATACACTACCTCCTTATACACACCACCACACCACAACACACCGCCAGCCACAATGGGGTCCGTCGCAGTAGACGACAACTACTCCACCGCCGACTTTGGCGTGCTCGAGGACTGCCGTCCAGACGACCACACCCTCCAGGCCTTCATGGTGTCCAAGCCCAGGGGGTTCCTGCCCCGGGCGGACCCGGTGTGGCAGCTCCCGGCTGACTTTGACCCCCTCGAGGACATGCTGCAGCGCATGCCCGTCAAGACGGCGTCGGGCGAGCCGGGCCTGCTGGCGCAAGGGAAGCTGGGCCCCACCGTCGACGAGTCGTTCCCCGACCTGACGTGGGCCGTCGACAAGCACGCCGACGACAAGCCGCTCATGAACGCACTGTATCGGGACTACTCGTTCTTGCTGTCGGCGTACCTGCTTGAGCCTTGCCATATGAGGTTCCTCAGGGGTGAGCCGTATGGGCTGGGCCGTCAGAGTCTGCCGGCTGTTATTGCGAGGCCGATGGCTAGGGTTGCTGAGTTGTGAGTTTGTTTGTTCCATTCATATACATCTTATCCTTTCCATTCCGTCATATTGCCATCTCATGCCCTCTTGTGATTCCTGTTTGTTGTGTTTGTTGTCTTGTCGTCGCCCTGTCATTCATCTGCAAGCACTTACACGGGCGTGCTTGTCCTCTCATTGGCCTGATGCTATTCATGCCCCACTTTCTACCGCTTTCGTCCCACCACTTACACCTCTCACCTGTGCCTTTGATCCTACCAATCAATACACTTGATGCTCCCTCACCAAGCCACCCTTCTCTTTTCCCCATCTTATTTGATTCTTTCCCTTTTCTCATTTCAATTTTTTTCATAATCTACTCGCATTTTATCAATTCCTAATATCAAAACTATTCCACTTGTCCCCTGTTCCATTCAACACACACACACACACACACACTCTCTCTCTCTCTCTCTCTCTCTCTCTCTCTCTCTCTCTCTCTCTTGACGTCTCCACAACCAAGTCTTCCTCTCCTCACCCTGTCCGAGAGACCCGTCATTTCCACCTAAATCCACCATGGCCCTAACAACCCCATAGGACCGGCTTCATGCCATTCATGGAGTACGCCGGCAGCTACGCCCTCTACAACTACAAGCTGGCCGACCCGTCCAAGGGCATGGACTACGACAACATCCGGCTGATCCGGGCCTTTGAGCACGGGCTAGACCACAAGTCAAGCGAGGCGGGCTTCGTCCTGGTGCACATCGACATGGTGCAGAACTCAGGGCCCCTGGTGTCAGGGACAGTCGAGGCCCTTCAGGCAGCGCACGCAAGCCGGCCGGAGCTCAACGCCGCCATGCGCAAACAGCTCGGCGCCCTGCGGCGCATCAACGCCACCATGGAGACCATGTGGATGAAATCCAAGCCGCGCGACTACACCGCCTTCCGCACCTTCATCTTCGGCATCACGTCGCAGTCCATGTTCCCCGACGGCGTCGTGTACGAGGGCGTCAACGAGGGGAAGCCAATGTCGTTTAGGGGCGAGTCGGGCGCAAACGACTCCATGATCCCCCTCATGGACAATTTCCTCCAGATCCCCATGCCCGACACCCCGCTGACCGAGATCCTGAAGGACTTTCGCAAGTACAGGCCGTCCAACCATCGCGCATTCCTGCAGCATGTGCGGGACCGGTCTGTCGAGGTGAACCTGCGCGAGTTTGCGCTGCGGCTGCAGAAGAAGAAGAAGGAGAAGCATGCCGGCGGGGAGGAGGAGGATGAGGATGAGGAGGCCCTCTGGGAGAGCAGGCGGCTCTGGCTGCAGCTGCTGGACCAGGTGCGCGAGTTCCGCTGGCGCCACTGGTGCTTTGGCAAGGAGTATATCCTCAAGATGACGGACCACCCCACGGCGACGGGTGGCAGCCCCATCGTCACGTGGCTGCCGAACCAGCTCAAGGCCGTGCTGAATGACATGGTCAACATCGCGGCCGCAGTGGGCGAGGAGAAGCTTGGCAGTGAGGTCCAGGCTATCATGGACCTGGTCAGGCGGCAGGAGGAGACGCTGCGGAAGGAGGTTGAGAAGTACTGCGAAGAGAGGGGGGTTGCTCGTTCTTGAGGGGGTCTGCGTCTGTAATGTTTGTACCCTGTTTAATAAAGGAGCGTGCAAGAGCAGTGTTCCTGGTGTATTTAGAGATACCTTCATAACTTATGGCTTCCAACAGGGTGCGACACGAGTTCCTGCTTCCTGTGAGCGGCAGCCGCTATGCTCTCATCCAAACCTTGGACACTTCATTAGTCTGCCCGACTCGTAGTACCATCCGTGGTTGTGTCTATGTGGCGGCCCCGACCACATCTAGGCGAGAAGTGCGAGTTTTGACTCTCGGATTGGTTATTGTCTATTGCTCATGAATTCCGGTTGCCATATTGCACGTCCGCTGGGGGAAATATGGCTACGACACACGCTGCAGACAGAGGAGCAAAGCATGTGGAGAAGCGCATCATTGTTGTAACAGACTGATTGATATCATGATTGCAGCAAGTGTGCACCGTCTCGCATCTGTTGGGCCCAGTTGAAATTCATATGAGCTCGGTTGCATGAAATACCAAGCTCCATTTTCATCTTCCAAGGCACCTCAAGCCTGTATCGCAACGTGGTTTCCCGTGTTATGACGTGAAGTGCTGCTGCATCTCAACCACATTGATACTTTTCACCTTACTGACGATTCTCTAGGGCAGTAGCCTCGTTCGACCACCTTACTTCCATCACTCAGTGGACAGCGAGACAGTCCGGGGAACCATCGTATTCAGTGTAATTGATTCTAGGCTTCGCGGATTGGTTGGTATCGGCCGGACTCCTAGAGGCGGGTGGCCTCAGCGACAGGCCAATGGGTACTATTCCTAGGATCGAAGGGTCGACCGCATGTCAGAGAGACATCTCCTGGGGACTTAGTGGGCGCATCCTTTAGTAAATTGCGGTGTCGGTCGGCACACTACTTAGTGTGACCGGCCCAGGCAATCAGAACTCAAATCTTCTCTCACCACTCAACTGAAAATGCCATGAGCTTCTCTGCTTGGGGCGGTTGAGGCATCGGCTGGGACACTGGGATGTTTGCGCAGACTGCGTCGCACGATGCACGGAGAACAAGTGATCCATGTAGCTCTGGCTACGTGTTGATGCTCTGGCCATGCTCATAAATGATATGCTGCAGCACGGCTCAGATCTCGTCAAGGAGAAATCAGAGCAGCTTGGTGCGGGAAGAGCCCCGGACTTGGCTGTGTCCAAAAGCAGAAAGGAGTCATGCCCGGATGATGATCTGAAGCATCCCGATCGCTCGTTCGACTGTGTGCACGACCTTGCATTTCGGGTCTGGCGTTATTGGGAAAATGACACGCCGCCCTCTTGCGTGGTGTTTCATGTTGCGTTGGGCCCAAACCAAAGAGGACGGAGAATTTGGAAAAGGAGATGCCGCTGACCCTGCCGATCAGCCTGGTCGCTCACGGGAAATGGCGGAGCTCCGCGTCGGGGATGGCGTTTTGGATCACCAAGCACCTATCAAGACTCAACAAAAAAAAAAAAACTCATTCAGATCAGTAAGCGCCTGGGAAAATTCCTTTGTTGCTGAGAGCAGTCCAAGTGGGGGTGCTTCGCGAAACGGCATTGATCATTGATCCTGGAGGAATGACGAATGAGCTAGGAGGAGGCATCATCATCATCCTGTTTGCCTTTGAGCAAGAGTCGGGCAGGTCAGGTGCAGGAATGTCAGTGGGTGGAGTTTAGTTTTTTTGCCTCGGGCTTGTTCGGGAGTTGTGGAAGGGCCTTTTGGGCGGTCATGAACTCGTGCCCGGAGCAGGCAGCCAGCCGGTGCAGGTTCTGATGAATCCAGTGTGTGTGGTGTTGGTTGTGCGAGGCTTGGCGGGCTCGGTTTCTTGCTGGATCACGCTGGTGATGGATGCTCACTGCGTCCCAATGTTGGATGGCTGATGGCTGATGACTGGAATCTGGCTGGAATCTGGCCTGTCTCGTCTGGTCTGCTTGCAGGCAGGGACAACCAACGCCAGCCCCTTTGTGAATGAGCTCGGCGGGGACCCGGAGATGAGAGGCGGCGAAGGAGAGTGTGCAACTGAGCTGGAGCTGGACGAAAGCCGAACCTTGCCCTTTCCGTCGTCGAAGTTCGAGATGCGACACTCCTTTGTGATGCACTAACAGGGCGAGGAACACCCAGTCAGGGCTGTGGGTGCCGATTCAGGGGTCCTGCGATAACGGGGTACCTCGGTCACGAAGCAAAAGCGGGTGGCTTGGCTTGGGCTGGCCGGTCAAAGTCAAGTCAGTCAGACAGACTGGCTCGTCAGAGCAAAGCACGCGCAGCAACTTTTTGTGACCAGACCATGCCCTGCTGCCCAGCCCAGCCCAGTCCAGGCCATCTCGCAGCTGGACGAGATCAGCACAAGAATGGAGACCACACGGGACACACCACACCTGGAACTGGAGCGGAGGTTTTACATGTAACATCAGGTAATTCCTCAACGCAGCGTGATGGAAACAGGAGGCTATCACCATGGCATTAAATACGTGCAGGCCTGTGTTAATGTTGAGGGCCAGAGGAAGTGCAGCCACACTGGACGGGTACATGTCAAAGGTACCGATTATGTCAGCCCAGGTGGGCCGTGCTTTTAATAGCGTCCCGCAGAAAAGGTACTAACTAAGTAGCTTTGCTCTGCCCATCCGCAATGTGAGGGAGCGAACTTCCTCTCCGCGCCGCGCGCGTGTGGTGCAGCACCACAAGGCACAAGGCCCAAGGCCCAGCACCAAAAGCTGGGTTGCCATGAGAATTGGCTGCAATCACCACAACCGACCATGGCCCGTCCAACCTTTTTTGATCTAAAACCACAATGATGGGATCTGTTCCCATGCCCTCCCTTCCCATCCGCCCTTCCCCTCTCCACCATCAATTCTTCAACCTCAACCATCTCCCATCATCATCATCATCACCATCACCGCCGTGAGGCCGCCCAACACAACTCTCCACGCCGCCAACGCCATGCAAATTCAACCCACGCGGCCAAACTAGGATCCCACACACAGGCGACCGTCGACGATCCAACCAGCCCAGCCCTGACCTGCAGTGCACACGCAACCAGTGCTGACTTGACTGACTGACAATCAACGCACTCCCACCCATCACCAACCCAACGCCCGAGCCAAGCCTCGCTCCATTCTCCTTCACCCATCTTTTCCCGTCACCGAACAGGCACACGGCCTTGTTGGTCTCCGACTCGGCAACCAACCAAGCCAATTTTTTGCCTCTGCTTTCTTTAACCACCTTTCTCTTCTTCCCGCAACTTTCGTAAAGGCGACAGCAGACTTGCGTTTTTAACGGCCCAACTATTTCTGTTGCAACACCACCACCAGAACAAATCGGCACCATGGCACCATCAAGCAAGTCTACTCCTGCAAAAGACCGACGCAAGTCTTCGGCGAGCACCACCTCTGCCGCCTCCAGAGTCATCACACTCAAGGTCCAGCCCGACAGGCTGCGAGCCGTCCTCGACCCAGCAGCATTCGATGCCGCCAAGGAGGACACCCCGATGAAGGATTCCAACGACTCGCCGTCAGTCTCCACGCCGCAGCCCAACGGCGCTGCTGCCATGCCCGACAACGCCTCCGACTCCAACCCTGCGACCCCCGGCAACGGCGGCACACCTGTCCCGTCCGCCATGGGACCGCCCGGCGACGGCCAAGGCCCGAAGAAGAAGGGCGTCAAGCGATCTGCGGCTGCAGCAAATGGTGACGCTCAGCCAAAGGTCAGGGGCAAGCCAGGTCCCAAGAGGAGAAAAGTCAAGTACGTACTCTACAGGAAACTAGACCCAACCACATAAGAAAATTAACACTAACATTCTGCTACCCAGCGACGACGGCACCCTCGAGCCCCGAGCCGCTGCCCACCGACTGGGCCCCAAGGCCAACCAGGGCGCTATCAACGCCGGCCTGCGCGCCCTCGACCGCAGCGGCAAGCCCTGCCGCAAATGGACCAAGGGCAGCTTCCAGCTCAAGACCTTCACGGGCGTGCAGTGGCAGATCAACCGGTGGACGGCCCCGCCCAAGCCCAAGCGGGCCGACGGGTCCACCCCGGACGAGAACGGCGTGCCCACCTCGACGCCCGCCTCGGCCGACGGCAGCAGCAGCAAGGAGAACAAGGAGAACGGCCTCGGCAACGGCGCCGGCAAGAGCGACAACAACAGCACCTCGGGCGCCGACGTCGAGATGCGCAGCCTGCCCAGCGTCCAGGCCAGCTCGCCCGCGCCCATGCCCATCGCGGCGGGCGCCTAGAGCGGTCCGCTGCGCGGGGAGGCCCGCCACACACACACAAACCGACCCAGCCAGAGCTGAGGGCCTAGAGTTTCACCTTCAGCGCTTGTGTAAAACCTATTCGTTCTGCGGTTAATATATTCAAGGCGTTCTAGGCAGGGAAAGGAAAGGGTCTACGAAAAACCGGTTCCAAGGGGCTTGTTTCATTATCAAGCTTTCAACTTTTTTGCTGCAACGGAAGACAAGTTTGGTTTGTCTAAAGGGGAGATACCAAGGCTCGGGCCCTCGTTTGGGTTCCTTCATTATGGAATTGTGGACAAAATGGCATGTCGGGCGGCGTTTCTGAAAGGATGAGTTTTAAGTCTGTGGTAGTAGATTCTTGGCTGGATTAAAGTCGAATATTGGTACTACCTTTCCTGTTCTAACTGCACAATTTCTTGTGAATGCCTGGCGTGCTCTGCGTGGCTGTGTGCTTTCTGAACCATCCCGCGAAGTTTTGCTACCGATCCGAAGGCGAACCAAAAACAGCCCTGGCAAGCAAGCCCAACTCAGCCAAACAGTCAAAACCCTACCCACGACCAAGACAACAATGTGACCAGCATTTTGCCAACGGACGACGGCGAGTCACTCGCACATGGGCCTAATGTATCCAAAGGCAACTTACTGAGGCACACTATAAGGGATACTCGGGTCTGTATCGTGTAAGGAACGTAACACACACTATCTCTATGGATGAGAAAACCACCTTTTTAGACATGTCTGCGGCCGTCCTCGCCCAAATTGGGCAGCAACAGCCACCGCCGTCAGCTTCTTCTTCACCGGTGATCATGTAAGGGAATACCAGTAGTGTGTATCATCGGAGAGGAATGAAGCTGAAATGAGACGCAGATGCGGTGACACGTTCACACAAAGTAATGGTGATCAAGTAAAAATTAGCTGAACCTATGAGCAGTCTCTTCCTCTTTGGTTCTGAATGCAATCACATCTTGGTTGGCTGCTTTGGGTGCTTGGGCGAGTTTGGTTGACTTGGGCCAAGTACAGTACAGATTACAGCCAGCCCTCATTGACTTGCGGTCGAAATGTACAAGAATGCCATGTGATGAGGAAAGCGGTCTGCCTGATTTGCAAAGCATCCGACCTGGGTCTTTTCTAGTCTGCTGTGGTTTGAATGACTTACTTGAATTTTCCTTGTCGGGTTAAAATCAGACATTAAATACGATGCGCCTAAATTGTCCTTTAATAAAAGTCTGCTTGACAAAGTGAGTCTATTCGGGTTCGACTTATTGTACTGTTCCAAGGGGAGCCAGGGGCATAATCAGTGCTGTGGCCCCTTTAGACCTCATCCGGAGATCCCCCCCATTCCCCACCCCTGCCTGGGGGTATTGCCGGCACCGGTGCCCCAATGCGTGCAAAGATAGAGTACTCCGGCCTGTACACTGCAGCTTGGATTACTCCGAACATCCCACTGACGACATCACTGCTGAGATCTCTCGTACGGGAAGACGACTGAGTCTTCTCAGCTCAGGCACACACCCGTCACAGACGCAGGCCTGGCCGTACAATCTCTTGCCCGTCTCTGTCTCTTCCAACCTCATCGTCGAGTGCTGCAAAGAAAGAAGGGAAAAGCTTGTCTTGTTGCTGCTCCTGATCTGTGAAGACAGTAATAACCTTAAACCCTGTCGAGTTCATGCCGCCGTCGCGAGTCTGGTTTGGTCTTTGGTCTTGTCTTCTTGTCAGGTCCGGATCGGTCAGCCCCTCACTGCTGGCTCTAATTACCACACAGTTAAAGTGACTACACGCGTCTGCAGCAACTAGTCCGGTACATAGCTCCTGGTGGCTCAACAACCCCCCCATCAGGTCATCTGGGGATTTGGATGATCCCGCCGCAATCAGTGCTCAACACGACATAGCCACATCCCGCCCTCGTTGCTGTTCAAACCGTCGCTGTCGGCTGCCAGGAAGCAGACAGACAACCTGCCGACTCCCAACAAGCTTTCCGCAGTGACTTGCCTCGACCAGGTGACCTTGAACCCAAGCTCAAGCCACCACCAGCCAGCCCATCCCAACCCGACCCGACCTTTGACTTTGGTCCTCGTCTGCTTCCTTTGCAACCTCCTTGGACCCCTCCTGCCGCCTCCCCCCCCTTCTCGTGGTTGCCCTCCACAACTACGAACACAACAATAACAACCACAAGCAACTCCCACGCCGATCCACACTGGGGCCGACATGACCAGCCCCTTCCAGAACTCCCCAAACCCCCAGAACACCCGACAAAGCAGCTTCTTACCAGCTCCCCTCTATCCTCGGTCCTCGCATGCATCTCTAGCCGCCACGAACCCCCGAGCTTCCTCAACAACACACGGGAGCACCCGCGCAGGGCCAGGCTCATTCGACCATATCCTAAACCCCGTCGACGCAGATTGGGACAGCCACTATCCTGCCCCCCCTAGGCATCACCAGAGCACAGGCGCTATGACCCAGAACGGCTCGACCATGGACCGAGGAGCCCCTGGTGGCCTGTACCCTACGACATCCCACTCCCAACAACTGCCCTACTCCTCGCGGGCATTCGACATATTCATGAACAGGACGCCCCTCGACAGCCTCCCTCCCGTCGACATCATGGCCTCGGGCCGCGCGAGCCCCAGCGCCGCTAGCCCCAGCGCCAGGTCGAGCAGCATTCCCAGGCCCTCGTACCTGCAGGGCTCGCAGTACCTGGCGAGGTTAGAGCAACAGACCCGCCAGAGGGCGCTGCAGGCCCAGAGGCAGAGGCAGGACTCGCAGGAAAAGAGCGGCGCCAACCTGCCCGGGGACAAACCCACATCACAACAGCAGCAACAGCAACAGCAGCAGCAGCAGCAGCAGTCGTACCTGGGCATCGCACGCGACGTGGTCGAGCGGACGCCGCCGCACGAGGACGACGACCTGATAGACTCACTACCCTCGCGGTGGAGCAACGTCAAGGAGGACAGGGCGACAGGGCTCGATGTTCTGTCAGATGGGCTGGAGGTCAAATATACGGGGCCTAGGGATCCCAACGAGAGAGACCACGAGGCGCGCGCCATCCGTGCTGACCAGCCCATGCCCATCAGGTGTGGGCTCTACTACTATGAGGTGACCATTTTGGGTAGGAAACATAATGAGTAGGTCTACATTTCGAAACACCACTGCATACCTTACATACAGACACCCGCACACAAGCACATATCACAACATCGCACATTACAGCGTGGGGGCGGCGCAGAAGCCAGAGTCCAGTGGGCGTGGATAAACAGCGGTTGGGGAGAAAAAAGAACGGATTCTGACTAGGTTTCTATCTCACAGCACTCTCATCGGCGTCGGCTTCTCAAGTAAATCGGCATCATTAAATCGAGCACCCGGATGGGAACCCGAGTCCTGGGGCTACCACGGCGATGACGGCCACTGTTTCCAGGCGCAGAACGTGGGCAAGCAATACGGTCCCACCTTTGGCTACGGCGATGTGATCGGCTGCGGTGTCAACTTCAGGACAGGGACCGCCTTCTTCACGAAAAATGGCCATTACCTTGGTAAGTCTGATGAAGGTGGCAAAGCAGCCGCGAGTCGACTTGTTCCGGTCCTACCTGCCCTCGAATGCTGACTCTGTTTGCTCTCAACCACAGGCATCGCCTTCCGAGAAGTCAAGGGGAAACTGTACCCCTCCGTTGGGCTCAAAAAGACCGGGGAGCATGTTCGTGTCAACTTCGGCCAGACACCATTCTTGTTCGATATTGATTCAGTGATGAAGGCATGTTCAGCTAAGCCCCAAAATTTTTTCTTTTCTTTTCTGGTTTTCTTATATTCCCATTCGTTCTCTTTGCATGTCCAGTCTCATTCGTGGCCTGCATTCTTTTGTTGGGCTACACCTTTTACCCCATGGACAGATCAGTGCGCAGCCCTGTCCTTTCGTGGATACTGGAAACTTTCAACAATCCGGTTTGGCATCACGACCTGGCACCGTGGCGACGTCGTCCGGCCTCTGCTCCTATATCGTCCAGAGCCGACTTCAACGACGCCGATGACATGTCCGGGCCCACCTTGCTCTTTCGAGGACGGCGTTACACGCTGCCAGCGCCTGATCGTGACCGACTAGATGCGTGCCCACCCCGGCGCGCCTGTTCTTGGAGCTCAGCTACTACAGACTGTGCTTGCAGCTCAACGACGTCGATGGTCACGGATCTTCGTACCATGATGAGTCGCATGGCTGACCCATACTGGGCGAATCGTGGCTGGGTTCTTCATGTGTTCATTAGCCGGAAGTAGGCAAATGCTAATTGGTTTTGCAGAAGGAAATCAGACAGCTCGAAAAGGAGATTGAGCAAGCAGACACCACAGAACTCGCCCCACCACTCAGCGAGACTGAGCTCATCCAGCAACTAGTACGTCCCGAAACTCTGGGCAGCTGGAGCGTGCGGCTGACATGACTTCAGGTCCTGCAATTTTTGCAACATGACGGCTACGTGGACACGGCACGAGCGTTCGCCCAAGAGATACAATCCGAAAAGCAATCACTCTGTTTAGATCCTAACGAGGAGATACCCGGCATCGACATAAAAGACGATGAAGATGCAAATAATCGACAAAGTCAGTTTCCATGCACATGCGCCCAAGAACCCCCCAGCAGCGGTCTATTTGCTTACTGCTACCAGGTATCCGGCGAGCCATTTTGGAGGGCGACATTGACAAGGCACTTGATCGCACAAAGGCATCTTACCCCCAGGTTCTCGAAGTGAACGAGCAGGTTTATTTCCGCCTTCGGTGCCGCAAGTTCATTGAAATGATCCGACGAGAGGCCGAGACGAAACTTGTGGGTGCGGGTGGTCCTAAAGGCACCGCCAACATCTCTGGCAACAATAGTCACAGACAGCCCCCGGCTGTCGAGGACATGGAGCTCGACGAGGACATGGAGGACTTGGATGGCGCTCAGGACCAGCATGATCTCACAGAGTTTGCACTGCTCTACGGACAGACGCTGCAACATGAGTACAGAGATGATGAGCGGGCCGAGGTGCGCGAAGCACTGAACGAGATCTTTGGCCTCATGGCGTATGAGAACCCACTCAAGGAGCCCAAGGTGGCACACTTGCTGGACCGCAAGGGGCGGGTTGCCGTCGCCGAGGAGCTCAATTCTGCAATATTGCGTGAGTCTCCATCTTCTTGCATCTCTTCTACTTATATTTCTTGAAAATACAAGAAGGGAACAAGTAGGGAAAAGAGAGTGCGTGGTCCTTGAGATTGCACCTTTTCAACTGACAACATGTCCTCTCTAGAATCTCTCGGCAAGTCATCCCGCGCAGCACTAGAGAACATGTACGCACAAACTTCGGTACTTCTGGACGACCTGGCAGCGACGGGCGGCCCGGGCGCGTTCGTCACCCTGCAGAGTGTCATCGACGAGATCGATACGCCCAGGCAAGGGTTCTAGCGGAATGAATCTGGCATAGATGGCTCCTCGTACCACCTTCTCGCCCGAGATTCGTACGCCCTCCAGAAGCGGATCCCGAACCGACGTCAGGCTGGGGATTCTGGTGCACATGGCGACAGCGCTTCCGGTAGCCAATCCACGTTGGCGCTCAACCCTGCCGCGCCTGTCTTCGTACCAAGTTCGGTGTTGCAACATTGAAGAGTTTTCGGCGGATTCTTCAACTACGCACTGCGGACCAAAATATCCCTTTGTGGTGACTCCTGAGTTGTTTGGAGCCATACGGCAAGTGGCGGATCAGCCCATCACCTGTCTTCTGGGTCTTCGTCGACTTTGGGGTTGTATCGTCTGTTTTTTTCCGTTCCAGCATGGGCAAGGCAAGCATGGGTCGCGACAAATAGAGTTGTGATGGAAATCGTCGAGGTCTGTTCCCCGGATCCTGATCTGCCCGCTCGGTTACGTGAGGCTGGGAGATAGCCACGAGTTTTCCTCGGCCTCTCGAGATCTGTCGAGTTGGGTGATCTTATCTCCTGGTTTTCGTTTCATCCCGTTTGACAACCACCACAGGGCGGTGTGTGGAGCCATAAGGTTATGGCATCGGTAGGAAGAGCTGTGAGCACTTACCAAGCGAACGCCAATCAGCGGCAGACTGCAATTTGGCTGCAGTTTACAACAGTAAATACATGTCCTTTTTTGTTTTATATTTTCGAGCAAAGCCCAACGCATTCTCGAGGGACAAATTACGCAGCATGGACTACCAGTATTATGGCTGGGGAATGAGGCTGGATGGGTTTCCACCTTGTGAGGGTTTAACAGCGAGTTGAGAAGAGGAAGACAGAGATGGACACTATGGAAAGAGTGTCGGTTGATCGTCAGTCAACAGGTGACTGAGGAGTTCTAGTAAAGAAATAAGATGAACAAGGCAGTTGAAGTTGAGACTGAGAAAGAGACTTCTTCGCAACATTGCACCGGGCGGTGTTTTTGTTCTGGACTCGTCATCTTTTCCGGGTTGGTCTTGTCTTTACATCAGTCTTGGTCTGGTCTGGTCTACTCTACTCTACTCTGGTCTGGCCGGTTATTAGGTAGGTGTAGCGAGTGGGGGGGGGGGGGCGTTTTTAAATATTCTTGCCTCCAGATGTCGTCTTTTTTTAACCGACAACAGAAGAAGAAAACTCTCTACTGCCTCTATTTTTTTGTCTCGTCTCTGCTATTTGGAGTTTGTGTGAGAGGTGGCTGGACTTACTCAACTCTACTCCACTGTTTTCCATGTGTGCGAGGAATGCCAGTGCTGGACTCAACTCTGCTCCAATTTTAGGTGACGGACGATAAAATCCGTCGCGTCGGGCTGGATGGACGGGACTAGACAGGACGGATCTGTTCCTCGGCCTTCTTTGCAGGGTTGGCTTTATGTTCCTCTTGCATTTAATGTGTTTGTGGGGTTTGTTTGTATTTGCTTCTTGTTGATATATTTTGTGGGGTTACATATAGGGCATTACTGTGGTAGCTCTAAGGGTTATCTTACACCATATTTATATATACTCTGCTTTTTATCCGTCTGCTTTTGTGTGCATGTAGAAGGGTGGGATGCTGTGCTTTGTGAGGGTTGTGGGGAAGTTGGTAGCTATTGTAGGTGTGGGATGAGGGATGAGGGATTATATAGGGTGACAAGGTAGTGAGGAGAATGTAAGAGTGAATGAAGGAGGGATGATGGATGCCCTGGTGGGAGGGGAGGTATATATACTTGAGCATAATAAGATTGGATGGAAGGCTTGGTATAAATGGATGTGTGTGTCTAGTTAGGGCTGGGATGAGGGTTGGGGTGGGATGAGAGGGAGGTGTTTAATGGAAATAGGGATAAGTGAAAGGGAATGGTGGTTTTTCATGTGACGGACTTTGGGAGTTAATGGTGATACATTGGAGGACGGATGGATGGGGGAACGTTGAGTGAGGAACGGAGACAGATGAAATCGAAACAGAGGAGTAAGAAGAAGAAGAAAGATATATGCAGTAATTTAATACAAAGACTCTACGCGCAAGCGCATACTTCGAATGTCTATTTCATACATGCACATCAACCCTTGTTTTCTCTCTACGTAGACCTCCTGGGTAACACGGCCACAATGTCCTACCCATCCACAGCAGCTCAGTAGAGGGCCCCCGTAGTGAGACAGCAAGTCCGGTGAGGCTCTCCAGTGCAGCGAATATGTATGTAGGAACTGCTACATTTCGTCTCGACACAACCTGTGCAGGTATCTCTTAATGCTCTTTGAAGAGACCTGGAAGAATTGATCCTGGGTAAAATGGGATAGAAACGCTGACCTCTACCAACGAGCTATCTTCCCATCATGTATTTACAGTCCTCTTATTAATTTCGAATTTTTGTGTATCTGACTATATGTCTTATCTTTTTCTACACATGCATCTGTCCGTTACTTCGATATGCTTCGACATACCGGACAGTGGTGTTGTATAGGGTTGCTCATTAGACGGACAAGGCCCACACATGACCCCATCGCCAGTCATGGTATGGTGGCTGACTGCGCAGGGCAGACCAAGACATGAACACATATCTACGTGCCCACGCCCTAGGTTGGCCTTTGAACCCTGGGTTTGGTCTCAGCCCTCGATGTGACCTCGATGCGGAATGAGGCAAATACGCCTTGTGTCCTATCGAGGATCACGGCTCGTCTTTTGCTCATCCTAGTGCTCCAGCGACACCCATTCGCCGTCGTCCAGATCCCCCCAGTACGAATCAACGATCCTCCGCGCGTGGGCGACTAGCCGCGGGCACTCGAGCACGATGCGGCGGAGCGTGTCGTCGCCCCACGTCTCGCCATCTTGTCTTCTTGATTTCTCACTTCCACCAGAAGACGACGCCCGCGCGCCGTTCAAGATTAAATAGACATAACTAAACACAGCGGTGTCGAACAACGTCGGGTGTGGCGCGTCAAAGAACCACCCGCTGCCATCACCCGGCTGCTGCTGTTGCTGATCAGCCTCCCCCTCGGCACCAGCATACAGCAGCGTCTCGAGAGCCCCCAGGGCACGGCGGGCATCAGCATAGATGCGGTCCGGGTCGATAGCCGGGGTGCCAGCCAAGGCCCAGGAGAGCAGGTCACCCACGTTGCCCGAGAGCTTCCAGCCTCCCACTTTCCCGCCATCCACGCTGGTCCCCTCGGAAGACTTGGCGACCTCGTCCCTGGCGACGGCGCGCACGCGGCGCAGGAGGGCGTCACGAACGAGCTGGGACCGCGAGGCAGGGTCGACGTACCAGCGGCGGAGCAGAGGTTCGTTGGCCGGGGATAGGTAGAGGTTGTACAGCCAGGCTGTGCGGAGGGGCCCGTCCAGTAGGGTCTGGTAGGCCTGGCGGCGGCGGGATTGGGATTGGAGCTGGGGGGTTGGGGCCTCGTTTGTTATGCTTGGAGGGGGCAGGGCACCATGTTGGGCTGCGTAGGCTTCTAGCCGGGAGGAGGGGATGGGTTGGGTTGATTTGCCGTCGAGGCGGGCATATTTGTCGGTGGTTGTTGGGGTGGTTTTTGGCGTTGTCGTTGTTGGGGTTATGGTGGATAATGGTGGGAGGAGGAAAGGGAGGGCGCCAGTGGGTGAGGCGTGATTCGTCGACGGGCGGAGGTGGAATTTGACACCTGCTATTCGGAGGAAGGTCTGCGAGGTGTGTGTGGTTAGTTAGATGTTGTCATGATACACGCTGCTCAACTTGGGCGGTGATTTATCAAGCAAGAAGGTGATGAGTCGTGGGAGAGAGGCAGGGATCGGAGTCCCCGGCGGGTGGAGCTCCGAGGTAGCTAGCTGGCTGTGGCAGAAGAAGGTGACGAGACTGAAGAACTGACCTGCCACTTAAGGCATGAGGGATTGAAGCTCGGCGCACCGCGTGCAGCATCGTGCTCGGTGATGAAGACGTGGAGGGTGGGCAGCTCGGAGGCGCCTGGCGAGCGGAGGGGCAGCTCGTTGGGGCCGTAGGTGACGAGGGGCACCGCGTCGAACAGGCGCTGGAGGGGTCCCGGCACGGGTGGAACCCAGCTCCTGCCCGACGAAGCAGAGGCAGAGGTCGAGTCTGTCATGACAGCAGCAGCAGCAGCAAGGCAGCAAGGCAGTAGGGGCAGATTGCAAAGCTTTGGGAGCTTAGCTACTGATCTGATCTGAGCCTAGCCTTGCCTTGCCTTGCCTTGCCTGCGTAGTTGGATTTGCCGGAGCGGCCTACGCGACGGACAAAGCTATCCCGTCCGGGTCCAAGGGCCGGAAAAGGTGTTGAGAGGGGTCGGGTCAGGGCCGTCAGGCACGAGGAAGAGGTCGGGTCGACGTGGGTGGATCCTTGCCCTTGCACGAGTGACGCAGCCCGGCAGCCCGATGGCGAGCAATGGTGTACAGTACACACCTGGCAATTAGGTATCGTTGAAAAGGAGCTGTGTAGATAACGGGAGGAGGGGTTGGTTTGGACTGGTTGGGCAAGGCTGATCTGATTGGGATTGACAGGCCGAGGGACAGGCAGAAACCGGTGGTCATGCCTCCGGGCGCCGAAGCCAAGAGAAAATCCCAGCACTCCAAAATTCGAAGGTTCCAAATGTTCCAACTTGGCAAGGGCAAGGGCATCCATCTCCCCCACTCTGCCACTCAGAGTGCCTGCCAGCTTTACACTACAAACTCCGTACAAGCAGACATGATCCCTGCCCCGCCGGGCCCTTGGGCACAAGCTCCCACACGCCCGCACGTGTTGCATGCAAGCACTGCGACGGCGACTCGTGCATCTCCAGATCGTCGGCGCCAAACCCCCCATTCACAATACGTCAGGCGGGCAGGTGAGTTGATCAACTTGCTTGCAGGTGTATGACTGGATTAGATGATGCCATTTGCCAAGTGGATGAGCGGCCGGCTGGCTAATAATATTGAGAGGACCTGTGTGACTGACACAATAAGTGGTGATCATTTGGGATTAATGTCTATCATTGTGTGTTTCCAAGGCAGTTCCTGCCCCGAAGCACACCCAACTTGTACAATCTCGCCGAGCGCCAACACGTTTTGTTGGCACTGTTCGTTGATCGGGTATGGGCAAGGCTACTCCGTAAAGTGGTGCAGTGCAGACTTGATGGGGAGAAAACCCACACCGATTTATTCATGCACTCGATGGTGTAGAATATTCTGTGGCATTGTCACCCATGCGGTGCCATGCACAGACGAATGACATGCAGGTTCTCTTTTTTTTGCCCACTGCAGGGTCCAGCTCGGTCCTACCGGGGCCAAATTGAACCCTGGCTCGATGAAATTTACACAGTATTAGACTACAGAGACAGTAAAGCGACGCAGAGAGAGAGACCGAGTGGAAAAAAGCTCGCTGTAGGACCCTGGACCGAATCTCACGATAATGGATCTCTAGATAGGCTTCTAGATAGGCGGTGGGACGGCACTGGCATGAGTCTAACTCCGTATGAGCCCACGATCCCGAATATCCCCGGTCAGGACCCGGGATCCTTGGTCGGGGCGGTCGGGGCGTACTGCCACTTCGGCCCCCCATCTCCCCCATCTTTCCCTCACATGTCGGAAAACGTGTCTGCATGGTTGGGGGTCACCAACTCGGAATCTTATTTCGTTGTCGTTGCTGCACCTTTGTCATTTTTCCTGGTACATGTGGTATACATGGTGAATTGTTTGTCCGTCCCATAGCCGTTGACCTCCTTTTTTGTTCCTTTTTTGTTTCCTTTTTCTATAGGTGCGGCTGTATTTTTTACGCCCCGTCCGCCCGTCCGTTCTACTCACAATGCTTCTGGTTTTGCTCTCCCGCATATATGCAATGCGCAATGTGTGCGTCTGCAGCTCGCAATGTCGCGAAAGCACCTTCAAAGCTGCCCGGTCTGCCGGTGAAGCGAGGCCGCCCCGTTGATCACCCCGCAACATTGGTATGGAACAGCTCGAGATCATCCCGCTAGTTCGTTGGGGTATCTAGCTTCTACCAACACCAATCCATATCACTTAAGATTATCTACTGTCTAGAAGAGTTTAAATAAAGATGTGAAACAAGGTTTGCTTTGCGGGCTATCCAGATAATAAGGCCGAGGCAGGACGGCATAGTTTAGTAGTCGTGTTGCCTTTTTCCGTACTCCGTCCCCCTCGGGTCAAGTAGCCGCGGCTGCGGGACGCTTAGATTGCCCATTGATCTGGGCTGCGAGGCCATCGTCGATTCGATCTGGCTTGAATCTTCGATGCCAGGCAGTAGTCCTGTCGCTGGCTGGCTGGCACCTGGCAACCTGGGCACGAAGTCACAAGTCCTTGACCGAGTTGAGGTTTGGTGGTGGCCCCCGTTGCATCTACACAGCAGGCTGACCTGCACACACCTGCAGTAGTTATGGTGTGTAACAAGTCTGTCTGTCTTGTCTGTCTCGTGTAGGAGCTAGACATGTCGTCTGGTAGTATTCCGTGCCTTGCCTGCCTGCCTGCCTGCCTGCCTGCCTTGACAATATAACCACACCATCATCTTGCACTCCGTCCACCAATCACCTGCAAGACCAAGTTGACATTTTACATTGGTGATAGAATATCTACGCGAGGGTGCATCGTGATGGGCTGATCGACCACCGCCACAACTCAGCCGGCCTGTGTTTCAGCCCACATTGCAATGATAAAGGAGGGCTGTTGGCGAAGGAATACTCCGTTACCTAAGAAGAGCGTCCCAAACCATGGTAATAACATGTGGACTCGGCAGCGGCCTACCACATCAGCCAAGCATAAATCGTCATGTCGAACGATCATGCCAAAGAATTGGGGGTTCGCGCGGCAAATCAGAATCTGGAGAGAGTGAACGATTGGCGACCGACCACTGTGTATGACAGCAACAGACGTCGACTGTGCGGGTACCTCGGTACAAGGCGTCGCGGTCAGCCCCCAGGTCTCGGCCGTCGATCGGGAAACAGGAGGTACCTGCGAGTGTGGGGCCCCAGAGCATCGTGTCGCACAGCCCGTTCGCCCCCTTGCAGAGTTTGGGGTGGCTTTGCGAGCCGTCCATCCGCCGTACCTTCTGATAGGGTCCGTCTGTGCAGAGCACGGAGGTACATCGGGGGAGGTACCGGGGGTACGTACCATGAGTCCGTCCCTCCCTCCTACCACAGTACCAGCTGTGCATTGCTCGACTCGAGTCAAATGCCCGAACCGGACTGGAAAACCTGGAGCTGATGAACCTGACATATGTCGAGGGTGTGCGCATGCGTCACGAACCGGCGACTTGGCCTGGCTTTGCGGCCGCCTGCCATGAAGTGGTTGGTTACATTGTGTGAGGCAGAGCCAGTATCTTCCAGATATCCTTCAGCCTGAGTGTCAAAGTGTGGCTTGTCAGCATCAGCTGAAAATACCTTGACGCGGGGTACAGGATATACACAGTGCCACTGGTCAGCCAGTCAGTCAAGAAGGAAGGCGTGATGGATGCAGTCGGTGGTGATGATGCTTGATTGAGAGAGAGAAGAAAAAAACCAAACGAGGCTCCACTGCATAACACGATCTCTACACTATCTCTTCTCATCTCGTGCCTTCGCCTTTTTTCCACGATACTGTTAAATTGCAAGCCCACGATCGGGACCGAGAATCCCCAGACTATTGAATCCCCGGCAAACAGACCCAGACCTAGAATCCTGGACGGGATACCGACTGAGCAGGACCGCAGGACCGCAGGAGCAGCATCGGAAGGCACTTGGAAGTTGGGACGGGACAGGGCAGGCACGGCCAGGCATCGTAACAACTCGGAATCGTCCGACGACCCCCACATAGCCTCGGCCAAATACCGTATCATAGTCTCTCCCATCTACCGTTCTGATATTGCTCAACCGTCCAGCGTCCAGCGTCCAGCGTCCAGGGCTGGTTGGTTGGTTGGTATGAGGCGAGGCGAGGCCACGCGAGGCACTGAATCTGAAGTCCGGTCAAGAGAGGACCTGGTTGGCTTGATAACTTGGGTTATTCTTCAATATCTTGGGCACTTCACTCCCCGACCTGGCCTCTCTCTTTTTCTCCAATCTCGCTCGTCTCGCTCGGTCTCTCCCATTTCCTCTCTCGGTCGCTCAGTCACAGTCAGTGTCAGTGTCAATCAAGCAGTCAATCACTCCCCAATATATCAACCACCCCAGCTCTCAGCCCGCCTCGGCCCATTCGTCCACACACCTACTACCTCTTCCTTGCTCCCTCGCTTTGTTCCCTTCCCCCCCATCCTGCATTCTCCATTCTCCAATACTTCCCATATTCCTCGAAACCCGCCGCCTGGTCCACTCTGATCTTTGGTTCTTGTTCTCTTTCCTCTCTGTCATACCAGAATACAAGGACGAGAACCCTTCAGAGTCATCTTCCCCTGCGTGTTATCGCCAGCAATCTGAGTGGCCCGCATTATCGCATGCAATCAACTGTTTGCGCCGGGTCAAATAAATCGCAGCCTTGTCTCTAAAGCCAGCTGCTGCCTACCACCACCGGCGTCTACAAAACCTAGACTATACTTCACTACCTAAAAGACCAGTCACACGACCAACTTTTGTCGGCCTGCGAGCGATAAGACCAATCTTCGCAATATTCTCGGTCCAACTTGATCTTGGAATTATTATCATCACCTCCTGCGTCGCACATCAACCACGACAGCCTTATCTCTATCTCTCTACCCATCGCACGCACTCCCTCAAGAGACGCAACCAACCAACGAACCAGCCATACATACGCCTTCTCTCAAAACTCAAAACCACTACGACAGCCAAGATGGATGCCCCACTATCCTCGCCCACACAACGCACCCAGACTGCCGCCTCGCACTGGCCCCAGGCCGCGACAAAGGGCTACAGCAGCTCCGCCCCGGCCGTCGCCCAGCGCCAGCCGTCAAAGCAGGCCGCCGCTCCTCCTTCCACCGACACCTTCCTCAAGGACTTCACCCTCGTCGCTGAGGCTGCAAAACGCGCTCAGGTCGCCGTCATGGTCAGGGACTTTGAGAATATCGGATTGTCGTAAGGGAGCAGAAACATCTCGCGGGGTCGAAGACATACGACTCGGTTCTTCCCTCTCTTGCCTTGCCACTTTCTTACCTATGTCGCTCGTACAAGGGAACAAGATCCACATGCCATTGGAAGTGTGGGGGGGGGGGTTTTACCGGATGGGGATGACATTTTTGCATGGCTTGGCTGCATTCTGGGGGAGAGTGTTTTTCCTTGTTCTCTTCACTCTCCTACTTGATTTGGGGGACCGCGGAACTTCTTCCATCCAACTTTTTTTTTTTGGGAGGGGTCCTTTCGTCAGGCCACCCGAATCCGGTCGGCCAAACCGAGGGTCGCGAAATTCCCTCGCATCTGCATCCAGGGTCCTTCTTGGGGCTCCACCACCGTGTGGCCCGCTCGATCATAACCGGGGATAGGGGCGGTGGAGCGAGCGCAGGCCATCTTCATTTGACGCAGACGGCGAGCGAGTGTGCATGTGTCACCGCTTCTCGCGCCTAACAGCCTGGCTGGCACGTCGAGAGGGGTCTGTCAAATTGCTCGGCGAAGCAGTCTTACTCGAGGACCAAGCCGATGCGTTGTATTACCTCGTCTTGCGCACGACGCCATCCTGTCTGTCATGTTGTGGAGGATCGAGGACCCCAGACGTCCGTGCTCGGGACGCATCGACTAGTGAATGGCCCGTACTCGCCCGTTCTCGCCGTTTGTTGGGGGAAAAAAAAGATGATTGCGATCCTCGGTTTGGAGAGGTGTGTGAAGGGAAATAGGGTACGTGAGTGAGCCCCCGGTGTGGGCTCGAGCATAAACAGGCGGAGATAACTGTACACGTCGGCGCAAACGGGGGGGGGGTATTGTCACCAGCATTTACAATTTCCAACAAGATCGGAGCAGGCGCATGGGAGTTTGTTTTATGTGAAGGAGTTTTGAAGCGTTTTGGGGGCTTTTTGTGGGAAGGAGGCGAGGCGAGGCCAACTGCATCGATATCCCCCCTCCAGTGTGTTTTGTTTTTGGTTTTTAAGAAAACCCTCTCAGAAGACAATATTCTTTGCCTACGGCCGCGGCACATCCTCTGTGCGTGTGTGACCGTTCATGTGACGAGGTGGGCCGGTGATGGGATATGTGAGGAGAGTTATTATGGTCCCTGTGATATCGAGGCTGGATGGCCAAGTGCGCTCTGGCTCAGGAGGATGAGAGGGGTGGCGGGCTGGATGAAAGGACAAGGAGCTTAGTTTTTTGGGGGGGGCTTACCGTGTTGTCTGGTTCCGTCTTGTCTGTCCGCCCGACCGACCGCCTGTCTTCCCGGCTCGTATGTGGCTGCCACCGAGGCAGATCACCTACCTACCATTGCCGTCGGAGGCTGTCGATCACCTTCCCATGGTGTGTTTTTCTCGGTGAAAGAAAGGCCTGATGAGGTGGCTGGCAGGCGGGCAGGGCAGGTGATCACGGCCCGTGGCAGGGAGCTTACATATCTTTCCCCTCGAAAGCAGAGAGAAAGACATATCATTACCTTACATTAGAGATGAATGGAAAGTTGTTGGGGTTGAAGCCTCCGATTTAGTAATTCATTACTCACTCCCTTATATATCAACGCTGCCTTGTGCTGGTTTGTCTCTGATGGAATATATATATGTATACACACACACACACACGTAGATGAACATTCTGTGAACATGTTCGTCATGTCCTGCGCACATGAATTGTCCAAGCGTCTTAATCCATACAAGACGTTAATCACACTGGGTAAAATCCAGCCCTTGGGCATCCCAATATCCCTCCACGACGCAGCCACCTCGCCCGTCCATCCATAATATCATCACAACGACAGCTTTTACCCCCACCCCACCCCAACCACCACCACCACCTATTCTTCTTCACAGCCAAAGACAACCTCATCCCTTACATCATAGCCTAGCCAACAAGCTCACCCCACCATCAAGCGCAAGCGTAGCCCCGTTGACAAAGGCCCCCGCCCTACCACAGAGGAAGAGACACGCGCCCGCCGCGTCCTGCGGCGTGCCAATACGGCCGAGCGGGTTCGCCTCAGCGATAGCATCGCCCGCCTCATCGAGCACGGCGCGCATCATCTTTGATGGGAACGGGCCGCACGCAAGGGTATTCACAGTAACGCCCCTCGGCCCCACGGCGGCGGCGAGGGTGCGCGTGAGGTGGTGTAGGCCGGCCTTTGAGGCGCTGTACGCGTAGTTCTCCATGGTGGGGACGCGCAGGGCGTCGATGCTGCCGATGTTGATGATGCGTGATGGCGACGAGGACGACAAGGAGGCGCGTTTGGTTAGGAGGGGTAGGAGGAGTTGGGTTAGGGTGAAGACGCGCTGGAGGTTGAGGGTTAGGAGTTTTGTCCAGGCTGCGTCCGGGTGGGTTTCTAGTGGCGAGCCCCATGCTGCGCCTGAGTTGTTGATTAGGATGTCGAGGCCTGTGGGCTCGAGAGTGGTTAGGTTTGCTGCTAGGGTTTTTGTTGCTTCGAGGGATTGGAGGTCGGCTGGGAGGGCGTGGGCGGTGCCTCCTTTTGGTTTGCCTGGTGTGTGTTTTGTTAGTGAGTGGTAGCGGTATAGGGGTTGAGTAGATGAGTGTGTGTGTGTGTATTTGTGAGTGTGAGGGGATGGTGATAGTGATGTTGTGGATACATGTTCCAGGTATGTGTGTATTGCTTCAAAGTCGAGAGACTGCTGCGGGTACATACCCAGTGCTGTAAGCTCCTGGGCGGCCTGCTCGCAAGCCTTGCCGTCCCGCGACGAGATGTAGACCTTTGCCCCGTTGGTGACGAAACCCTCTGATATCATCCGGCCGATTCCCTTTGCTCCTCCCGTCACGAGGACGACCTTGCCCTGTGGGTGGTGGTTGTGTGTGTTAGCATGGGGTCGTGGCTCTCTCTCACTCACTCACATGCGAGGACTTCAAGAGGGGTATTACTTACCTTGACGTCGAACAAGCTGTTCACATCCATGTTGATTTTCGATGTTTGGGGGTTGATTTTATCAAGTTGAAGGAGGAAACTTTCGTTTCAAGGTGGTCAGGTTAGTGGAGGATGGAGCAAGTGTCTCATCCTCAGGCTGTGCTGCTGCATCATCATGGGCGAGTGTCGTTACTTGTCACCCACCGACCCGTCGGGCATCTGAGCCGAGGTATCTTTTGTGGTCCACAGCACCACTGCATATATCCCTGTCGAACCTTCAGGGATGCCGTAGCAGCGCCTTTTCCTCTCCCGGGCCGAGGCTGTGTTACCTGTGAGTTTATCTCGGCAGTGCAGCACGTCCTGCTGTTCGTTAAAACCGACAAAACCCGATTTCTCGAATGGGCGATTTTGATGTTGGAATACGGTGGACATGCTACCGTCTTTGGATTGTCTGTCAAGGGCGGGACGTGGATGGAAGGGGCGGAAGGCGGCATTGGGTGAGCAAGACACTGCGTAGCTGCCGGGCACCTACGTGCTAATAAGTAGGTACGGCAATGATTCATCGGCCGTTTGTCGTCAACATCGCCCGTCTCTTCACCAAACATTACCACGATCTCTAAGTGGAACATTTGCACCTGCGCGAACATAAGCTAAATTATCTGGGCATTCTCTTCATAATTAATGAAACAGTTGGTCAACTGAAGATAAACTGCAAAAGACGTGTTCAGCATATTCAGCACTCAGCCGAAAGAGTACGACCAGTTCCGAGGTCGACAAAGGACTGACTCCAAAAGCGAGAGCACTTCGTTTCTCTTCCCGGGCAGAAGGTTTTGAATTCCTGACGATGAGATAGAATCCGTAGGAATTTGATTCTTCTTCCCTATTCACCGTCTGCCATGCCTGCTCCGAGTCTGCAGGTAAGCCATGCTTCGCCGGCGACAATCTTATCCTCGAATGTCCCTGTTCAGACCCAGCCCGCCTGGCTAACAACCCCCAGGACCACTTCAAAGACAAGCCTCTCCAAGAGCATGGCTCCCTATGGAACCAGCTATGGGAGCGCCAGATCACCAACTGGGACCGCGGCGGGCCCAGCGTCGCCCTGCGCCAGACTCTCCTCACCTACCCCGAGCTCTTCGACGGCACGTATCCCAACCCGGGGCTGCTGAGCGACTTTGTGGTCCATGGACTCGGCCATAATATCAAGGACACGCCACCGGCATCTTCAGCTTCGGCTTCGGCCCCAAGGAAGACTGCCCTCGTCCCCGCCTGCGGGACGGGCTATGACGCGGTGCTGCTCGCCAAGGTGTTTGGTTACGATGTGGTCGGGCTCGATATTGCACCTACTGCGCTGGATTCTGCCAGGAAATACCTGGAAAGCGTCGATAGGGTCCTGGACGACGCACAACACCACGCGCAGAAGGAGAAGTCCTCGGATGATACCAATGATGACAATACTTCAATGCGCTTTTGGGTTGAGAATCAGAGTTCCTCGCCAGGTCGTGTCCGCTGGGTCTCTGGCGACTTCTTCTCGGATGACTGGTTGGCCGATGCCGGGGCAGAGAAGTTTGATTTGATTTTTGACTACACCGTAAGCCCTGCCCAAACTCCTCGATACATCCTCACGTCGTTGGTGGTCACTTCACCCTAGACACAGAGCCCGGTTCTATCCTCTGTGTCCACTCCTGCTGGGAATAAGTCTTGACCAAACTCCTGAGCAGTTCTTCTGCGCCATTCCCCCCTCGTCGCGGCCAAGATGGGCAGCAAGGATGCAGCAACTCCTCGCCCAGCCCAACGGCAGGCTGGTCTGCCTCGAGTTCCCCACCGGCAAGCACCCATCAACCGGTGGGCCTCCGCACAGCGCCGCGTTCTGGTTCTACCAGCTGCATCTTGCCAACCCCGGGAACGAACAGGTCATCACCTACGGCAAGGAGAAGCATTCCGCTGCGCAGGATCCTGGACAAGATGTCGGTGAGGTAACACTACAGGAGTGGGCCATCAATCCCAACGCCGGCACGTCTACTGCTCCGGGTCTCGCCATGATTGCGCGCTTCAAGCCAAGCGTGACGCACGAGTGTGGTCGGAACTATCAAGGCCCGTTTGGTCGGGACTGGGTCTCTGTCTGGGGTCATTCTCTGTGAGGGTAGTGGTCCAGTGTAACAGGATGGCGGATCCAAAATCCTCGAGGGGCGGGTGAAAAAAGGGCGGCTGGAAGCCAATGATGTCCCGCCAACTGCGCTTCATCTAGAGGCCCCCAAGTCGATACGTCCTACGCAGGTGGCCAGCTATCAAGAAGAAGAAGATAAATCAATACAGACCCATGTATCACGGGTGACAACAATCACGCGGCCTCAAAGGACTGACCGAGTAATTTCAGTCCTAATCCGTATACATAGGAAGGCATGTGTGGTCCTTTCATCGAATGGTAAAACGCTCAATGACCCCACGCAGGCCAGCATTTTTTTTTAAAAAAAAAATTTGAAGACACCGTCGACATAGAAATTTGACAGAACTTTTAAGCGAGTTCGGATGCATTTCTTTCTTTAGAATCCAGTCTGGACAATAGATACTCGTTCCCAGAGACCCATGGCGGATGTGAGAGAGGCTGTCCGCCTGCATTGAGCACCCGTTACCGACAACTGGGGTTAGAGGATTGTTGCGTCTCGCGGAAATGGTGGGAAGCTGCTCAAATGGTGAGCATCTAGTAAACCTGATCGATCCATGCCAGGTGCCTAAGTACTATATACATGTGAGGCCGCTATCTGCTGTGTCACGAAGGGCGGTGAGGTGGAGATCACAAGGGATGTTCTCATAGATCTCGGCATCGAGATTCAGACCAGGATAGTTAGAATATAAGGTTGTATGAGGAGAACACTGCCCAGTCCCAAGCACGTGGTATAAGAGAGAAGGAAGCTGACGTGAGATATCCGGAAGAGGGGGGGGGGTCCCATGCACTCGACCACTCAGGATGCAAGTGGCCTTGTTGTCAATGAGTACCTAGGTAGTCTTTTGTCCTAGTGAGTCGAAGGCTAGAGGTACCAACTCCAGTAGTCATCAGTCTTTTCCTCGCTAGCGAGAGACATAGAGAGACGGGAACTGTACAGGGAGATGATAAAATATGGTATGAAAAAAGGCTGGGCCACGCCTCTAGGATCTGCGAGAAGATGGTCGTATGGTCACACGTGACGCCGTCACTGCAGGAGATTCTCGATCACGTCTCGCTGTTCTGGTTCACAGGCTGCTACCAGTTGACCCCTCCAGCATCTGGATCTACCAAACGGTGAGGTCTAACACTGATATTATCCCATTATCCCGTGCCTCAAGTGGCTCGAATATCTATTAGGGGGAAATATACCACAGCTGACGGATAGTGGGGAATGTCTTGCCCAGGTGTGTAGCCGGTCGATGTCTTCCTCGAGCAAGTGTCAACCCGCAGGGGCTCCGACACACCAAGGAAGCCCTACGGCTTTTCGTACTTCCATTTCGAGATCGCCTGCGCCCCGGAAAGCTGGTGTGATGCCGCGGGTAGGGTGACTTTCTATCGTGCCCACGATGAGGAGATCGTCAAACCCCAGCTGCTTCCCCTTCCCCCTTTCGAGATGAAATTGGCGTTGCGTGACCAATGACACGGGTTCCACTGACCTTTATATGCTTAGGGCGGGCAACTCGCTACCCTCGAGCTTCCAAATGTGTTGTGGAAGGATTTTGTAGAGTTTGGTGACCACGTCAAGTCGTTCAAATAACATTTGAATGGGGCCCGGGATATCTCTATTGGTGCCAGGTGGTAGGAATGGTGGCGACGTCGATACTCTAGAAGTTTCAGCAGCGATGCGATGCTCCCCAGCCTCGTCTGTGCGGCACAAGGCTACGGCCACGTGCCCGTAGAGACGGGCTTTTTGACACTGTGTCTTTTGCAAACGCTGGGTCTCTGAGCGTTTACCACTGTATAAAGGGACCGTACGCCTTCGGGTCGTCTACGGATTAAGAACAACACCACTTCAGCAGCGATGAGTACAAACTGTTGACAATTCTAAAAGCATCAGCTCTAGCTCGAAGGCGTCCTTGCAAGCTCCGTAGGCGAACTCAAACGTACTTGCACAGAACAGTCCATCCACAACAAATCGACGGCCCTAATCAGTGATCACGAGGATGGTAACCCAGTCCGCCAAGTAACATCCCATAGCAGACTTAGGACCGCAACTTTCAAAGGGTTTATTCATATACATAATGTCGTTCAGCAAGTTTAGAAGAGTGCAACTGTGAATACCAAGTTGCTGTGATTCACCCTATTCCTGACAGCTTGTCTGCATCTGTGAACATCTGTTAGATCGAGTCACTGGGAACGCTCGTGGTATATAATGGACTTATTCTCAAAGTTTTGTCTCTAGATCCTCCATCCATCAGAACACAGCCGTCGAGTTGAGTGCCTACCGCGTCGACCATCTTCTTCATCTCCTGAAGTGCGAATCAAGTTTCTGGTCTATAAGAGATCCGAAAGAATCAGCCACCAAAACAAACCAACATCCAAATCATTTACAGCTCTCCATTCACTAAAAGAGGGGCGGTCGTCGCTATCGAAACTCCTAGGGAAATGTGTTTTGACCTGTGTTTCGGGTCGGGAGACAAAGAGCCCGCCATGGCGCTCGCGAACATGGACGACAGAACCGCCGAGCAAGATAGACACTTGAACCACTGCGGCTGCACGGAGCCGAGCTGCATCCCGAATCATAGACATAAAGAACCGGTCTGCAGTGTCATAACACGGCGTGGTCATCTCTGCCAGACATGTCGAGACAACAATGCGAATAAGGCCAAGGACATGGACCGAGCAAGCGGTACGCGGGGCACAAATCAGCCACGACGCCCCAGTAATAATAAGGGCTCAAGCTCTCGGCAGGGCTCAAGCTCCCAGCATCGATCAAGCTCCCGGCGTGGCCCAAGTTCCCATCATGGCTCGAGCTCCCGGCAGGGCTCAAGCTCCCATCATCACTCACGCCAGCACTGATGTAAACGTCCTTGTTGACGACGGGGGAGCTTTGTTTCGCCACGGGATGGTGTCACGACACATGGTACCTAGGTAGCCTGGGGACGCACAACACATTGGCAGTTAGTCTTTTTGGTATCAGCTGCTTGCGGGTGTCGGCAGGTTTTTGGAGGAAGCAGCTTTTTGGTATGACAGACGGTTCTTGCCAGATCTACAAGACCAAGGAGTCACTTAGCTAGCTCTACATATATATATGTAGGTGCTTGCCTAATGGAACGTAGCAGCTCTGGAGGCTTGCAAGGTCTTTGATGATACAAATACTTGAGTATGCAAGGTGAGATGAGCAAGAACCAAGGTGAAATGAGAATAATTCGAAGCCAAGGTTCCCAGAGTACGGAGTACTTGCACGTAGGCGTAAACTCTAAAGACTCGCATATAGCGACCAAACTACTTCTTCACCTGCTAACGTCTATGATAGTAAGAGTTGAGAGGCAGAGAGGCAGAAGAAAGAGAGGCAGAGAGGCGGGAAGATAGTACCTAGGCAACTTTATGCTTTTCAGGCCCCAAGTTCAAGAACCAATAACTATGCTCAGGTGATTAGCAGTTGGATGTGATACACTCTATGACTTACAGGTAGAATCCAACTGGTCATGGATTTGATATGTGACTTACAGCTTTTAAGTCACAGAGAACGCTCATGGTATAAAGACGGACTTCGTCTTGAAGGTTTGCCTCTTGTTTTCCCATCCATGGATCCCTAAGAACACAGCCGTCAATTTGAGAGGCTGCTGTGTAAAATAATTTCCTGACACATACCACATACACTTCATATGTATCGGGATCAGAAACAAAACCACTGAATACTTTCCGAGATTACCTTACCACGAGTTTCGTCTGCGACTGGTCCGAAGCACCCACTACGAAAAAAGAGCCGACGCCAAAAGAAACTACAGCCCTTCCTTTAATCTAGGTGCTGGTTTTCGACAACCAGATATTCTGGGAGACATGGGTTGTCTCGATTGCCTATGCGGTGGCGGCGAAAGTGCCGAGGAAAAGGCCCGACAGTCCCGGGACCGGGCCCGACAGCGTAGACGGGAAGCGCAGAGACGTCAGCGCAGAAGGGAAGGCCTGCATCTTGAGGGCATGGACTCTGATACCGCAGTCGCCGATGATGCTAGTGCCCGCTGCACCTGCGATGAGTACTGCCAACACCACCCCGAACGACGCTGCCGTAACATGATAGTACCGGGCACCGACCTCTGCGCGCGATGCCGTCAGCACCCTGCGAATCTGACCAGGCAGGAGGCCCGAGTGGTCAATTTGCCACCGGTTCGTCCACCTCGCTCGCCTCCGCCTGCCCACATATCGCGCCACCACTCATCGCGCCACGGCACATCGCATCATAGCTCCTCGCGTCACAGCTCGTCGAGGCACCCCCATATGATTTGAAAACCCTTATTGACAACGAGAGGACATTTCTTGGCAATTGGATGGGGTTGCGATACATGGTAGGCAAGTCACATTATCTTGCAACTACGTTTTGGTCTCGGCTGTTACTGGGGCCCTTTTGGTGTTAGCTGTTTTTGGTAACAGTCGATTTTTGGTATGACAGATGGCAATTGATAGTTCTTTAGCAGATTTGATTATTGCTAGGTGTTTAACGGAACTCGCAGCCCTGGAGGCTTGCAACCTCTCCCTATGGCGCAAACAAAACACATGAGCATGTAAAGTGAAAGGGGAAAAAAAACTTATTTTAGAGTGACAAAAAGTCGAAAATGAGGCTACCAAGGCACTCGCATGTATTCTGTTGGCATATCATGAAAATTTGACGTGCCAGGTGGCATTGATGTCTACATCACTTTCTATTATTGCATACCTGGGCATTCTCCTGGCTGATGATTTTCGAAGGCAGAATGTCAAATGATGGCCGACTGTTTAGAGGATACCTAGTAAATCGGGAAACTGATGCAGATTTACGCCCGGTTCAGTCAAATCATGTCTAACCATACGCTGACCGTTGCCAGTATGAAGTGAATTCTTGAGCTTCTCATGATCCTCACCAAGTCACCGGTCCCAGAAACGACGAATATCATGATGCCATGACGAAGTTGAAGACTTTTCTTGCAAGGTGTTCACTGAAAATCAGCATGGTAGGAATATGGACTGCTAGAACATGTGCTGCCCTCTATAGACTCAACTCAAGCTGTCATACATTGTAACATTCCAGTGTTAAATTTGGTATGAGGTCTTGGCGTGGATCACTAGAACTTTTGTGTGTGGAAGTGAGTCTGGATTTTGGCTTGTACTGCACATATGGTTCTGTCCAGAGCATGCAATGCGATGAGCTTATGCTCAGACGACTCAGTGAGGCCATGGTTACCTAGGTACGCTGTTGTGCTCCAGGTATCAGCTCTCATTTAAGCAAGTTACCTAGGTACTCTCCCAGTACTATTAGGTTCATGAAGAGGATAAATCACTAGTATCCCCGTGCAGCCGTGACAGCAAGGCATTTGCTCTTTCTGCACACCAATCGAGAGGCTGCCGAGCGACTCTTGGCATAGGCGGAGGCGAAATAAAGAAACCAAGCAATAATTCTTACAGTTATGCTCATCAGGCAAGGCAGCACTTGAGATTCATCACTGAGCCGCCCAGGCGGCCGGAAGGCCTGCATGTATGTGATGAAACAAGAAGAGCCTGGTCGTAGGGACATCATAGCACAGGGAAAACCCACCAGATAACTACCCTTTGCATTAGAGGAGCTCAAGTCCACGATCAGTCGACAGCGCTCAGGAGACGTGCAAGAAATCCAGCTTTGATTCGTCTTAAGATTCATCTACTGAAGTACAGACTATGGGATTTTTACCGATTTCGACTGATGGTGGGGGCTCGTTGGACACTCTCCGAGTCTCTATTGACAGAAGACACTCTACTCTGCCTTGGTTAATACACTGCATCTCACTCGCCTTTTTTTTAAAAAAAAAAAAATTCTTTTAAAAGAATCACGCCACTGGCGATATCGACTTGAAATTGAATCTCACAAGGGTCTGAGTGCCGTGTCGAGGACATACAGTGAACATTTAAAATGGCAACACGGTTGACGAACAACTCAAATGATGTTCAAGTCCCGTATAAATGCGCGGGAGACTAGTCGTAGGCTAGGAAAGCTTAAAAAGGCCCCTCTCACCTCATAACCTACTCTCGCTTGCAACATAGCATTTGAAAAATGTTTCATTGCGGACTAGACGACGATCCTATTCGTGGCAATTTAGTAGGTACTTCTTACTCAGGGCCAATATCAAATTCCCACAAAGTCTAAGCATCTACAATAGTTGGCGTAAAACACCATACTACGTGTCTAGGCAGTGAGGAGACATCAAGGAACACCCCACCCAACTCCAAAAATAAATCATAAAAGCAATAGCCGAGGGCCATTCAGAGACGGCATCTAATCATCTCACAATGACCGCAACATCATTGCTCAACCCCTACTTCATGAATACATACATCCCAACCACCAAAGAAAAAAAGACAAAACAAAACAACAAACCATGCCAGACCACACCCCCCAACCCCTCAAAGGCCTAAAAGCCCTAACATTCGACGTCTTCGGCACAGTAGTAGACTGGCGCCGCCCAGTCGAAGCCGCCCTAACCAAAGCCCTCAAGTCCCCCCTTACCACCACCAACAACAACAACCACAATCTCCAACGCCGCCGCTCAGCCACAACAGAAGACGAAGCCGCCGAGCGAGCAGAAGCCGAAGCCCGCGCCGCCGCCCTGACGCCGACGCACATCGCCGCCCTCGCCCAAGAGTGGCGCGACAGCTACAAGCGCTTCACGCGCGCGTTCCGCCCCGGCGTCGACGCGTGGAAGGACGTCGACGCCCACCACCTTGACAGCCTCGTGGCGCTGCTGCGGCGGCACGGGCTGTGGGGGGTATTTGCAATGGGTGGTGGTGGTAGAGGTGGTGGGACCGGCAACGCGCCGCCGCCGGACGAGGTGCGCGAGCTGAGTCTTGTCTGGCACCGGCTTACGCCGTGGCCCGACTCGGTGGGTGGGCTGCGGGCGTTGGGTACTACTACTACTGGTGGTGGCGGCGGCGGAGAAGGTGAAGGTGATGGCGGCCTCGGCCTCGGCCTTGTCACTGCGACCTTGTCGAATGGGAACCGCACCCTACTGGAAGACCTGGATGCGTTCGGGGGCCTTGGGTTCGGCAGGCTGTTCTCGGCCGAGGACTTTGGGGCTTACAAGCCGGACCCGAGGGTGTACCTCGGCGCGGTCGAGAGGTTGGGGTGTGAGCCTGGGGAGGTGGCCATGGTCGCGGCGCACCTGGGCGACCTCGATGCCGCGAGGAAGCTGGGGTTGAGGACGGTGTATGTGGAGCGGGATGGGGAGGAGGACCGGGAGGTTGGGAGTGAGAGATATGAGGCTGCGAAGGGGTGGGTTGATCTTTGGATTGGGTTAGATGAAGGTGGGTTTGTTGAGGTGGCAAGGAGGTTGCGTGATGTTGTTTGAGAGTGTTTGTTAAACTCTTGAAATATTTTAGTGGTGCTGAAGTCTTGTTTCTTCTGTCTATCTGTTTGCCTCCTACTATGTTTTAAGGTCGTCCGTCATCTCTTGTCCGTTCAGACGGACCTTTTTACAGGCGAGTTGAACAGGTTTATCGCGTCATCACGTTAAGAGACAGCCTGCGGATATCATTGCCACTGCAGCTTGACAAAGAGGCCATCCAAAGTGGAATGCCATTCTCTCGCATGTCTCGTAGTACTAGATGCAGATGGTGGACACTGCTCCCAGAGCCCCTTTCTAGGGAGAATCCCAAGTTCAGATCGAAGACCTACAACAGACTGAATACAAGAGAGATGACACCACATGTACCGAAGCACGTGCGAGATGAATTGCTTCCTACAGTAGAACATCATCGGATTGTCATCTCCATCGGAGTCGTCAGGTCCCTGCACACTGGCCCCGTCACCACCATATTGATACGAGAGGGACACACACCCAGAATGGTCCGAGTATGTGCCTATGTGGATTGTGAAGGCAGGCAGGCAGACAGGGGCAAGCGTAGCTTGACCGCATCGTTCATAGTTACAAGCCCAAGTTTGCGCACACCAAAAGATAGTATGTAAATATGCTAGTGTCCGTTGGCATAATCCCAGGAGACGCTATTGCTGGCCAGAAGACGTGTCACAATTTCATCCTCCACCAACGGCAAGTTCCTCGACATGAACACCCACCTCCTTGGCGCCCGCCCGGCCTTGCCAGGGCCCACAAGCGAGCAATAGCCACAACGGCGGTCGGGCAGCGGTATTGAAATGAGCATCGGAAGATTGGTATCGAGTCATCAACCGGCCCGTTGTGTCAGTGACAGGTTAGACGGTCTAACCACACAGAGCGCTGCCCCGTACCGGCGTTCCCACCTGATATGTGCAGAGACCCCCCCGGGTGTTCTGGACCAAGGTCTTGCTTGTCTGGGGAAATTCCTACAAGCCTCGGAAATAACTGGCACACCAAATATTAACCCCGACAACTCGAGAAACTTGGGCATCCTTTACGGGTCGAAATAAAGAAAAAGTGGCCCGCATTGGTCAAATGAGGACTCCAGGAGGATTAGTCACTCCACGTCTTCATGGCAGTAGGACTTGAGGGTGTGTGGGACAGCGCGACGACCTGGAGTACGTCTGCAGCTTTGCTGCGGGACAAGACTTTTCACCAACTTGTCGACCATCGGAACTTGTGCTGCATCGAACCAGCAGCGCCCAGGATGACGTCCATTAACGCCTCAGCCTGTCCTCGGTGGTATGTCCACGACAGCACCCCACGTTGCACCGCACAGATCATTCTCAGTGCGCACTTGCGCCGCCTTGCACAATGTGCGTCGCGGGAACAACCGACGGGCATGAAACCAAAGGCCATCATGAGACGAAAAGTAAAGCCCGTGTCCATTGCGCGCACACACGACAACACAACAATCTCTGTCGGGTGGGCGGCAAGGCGTCAGCAGACCGCCTGAAGGGGGGAGAGCCTCATGTTATAAAACATCCCATTGATCTGCGGCCGCCACTGGCTGTCTCGCATGCGGTAACTGGTGACACGCTCGCACTCGGGTGAGACTTTTTGACGGGTACCCGCGCCGGCATTGACTGACTCGATGACAGGGTGGATTTCCGCCGTGGAAAGTTGATGTTGTGGTACGCAGCATGGGCCCTTGTCTCTGGGGCATGGGTTGAGAGTGAGGTTGCAAAAGACAGGCAGACCTCGCACGCAGGAAGCAACTGTTTTGGCACGAGCGAGACACTGTGAGGATGGAGGAAACCTCACATCTGTCCAGCATGCAACAGAAGAAGCATGGATGCATGGTACTTCTCCGGCTATGTTGGCGTGTCGCATGGCCGTTATGCACCCGGAAGCCACCCCCCACGCGCCCATGGCCCGCGGAGGTACTAATCATCAATCTATTGCTCACCTGCCTCTGTACGGTAGTGCTTGCGATATACCATGCAGTGCCTGGGTTTCAGTCAAGCAGATTCCTTCAGAGTAGCGATGGGCAAGGCAGGCCAAGCCGACCCAAGGATCAAGATTTCTGTGCTTGGCTCGCACACGGAAAGATCGGTGGAAGACAACGACAATGTGCGACCGCCGCCCTGGAAGCAGCCACCCGCGAGGAGAAAGCCCTTGACAACTCGACAGTCCAGCCGTGCACCCAGGCTGCCCACGCACACAAGTCCGGTTAGCCCTGGTATGCTTGAACATGTACTCCCGAAAAGCGCTCCGTACGTGGTGGTCTGGCAGATTCTGAACTTCGCCCCAGGGTTTCCCATAATACTGGGTGTCCACCATTCGGCCTCGGTTGCCCTGAGCACTTGCAGGTTCTCACAAGCATCTGAACTCTATCATTCCAAAGCATGTGACTGAGATAGTGGTAGCAGGATGGGCCACAAGTCGGTGGTCCGCGGGCCAACCTGTCAAAAAGAAAGCAGCAAGAGTAATAGTTCACTGCGTAATGCGCCACTTGCTTTTCCAAACCCCTTCCTAGGGCGGGCTGAACCGCTCGGTCGATGCTTCTGGACGAGCCGAGTGGCCGGCAGCTGTCCAAGGAAGGATGTGTGTCACATTTGATGAGTTTGGTCGACGGCAGTCCGGCCAGACAGAGGGAAATGGGCGTCTTCCAGAACGAGTCCATCTTGGTCTTCTCTGACAATCTCTGTCTTGGTCCTTTCGTATGCTAATCTCCGGGACCCCCTGCCCCTGTCCCCTGTCTCGGCTGGGGGTCTGGCGACGTGAAGGGTAGAGTCCACGTGACATGGCGCTGCTGCGTGTGTTCAAACCTTGAGCCGAAAGGTCGCCAGGCGGGCTGGTATGCTACCTCCGTGCCAACCTGGTGGCTGTGCGTGCCGGCCGGTTTCCAGGCGGCCGAGTCGAGTCGAAGCCAGGGCCGAGAATAGTATCGGGGCCCAGTGGTAATGAAAAGTGCGACAGGCTTGGCCGCCGAGTGCAGTCGGCGGTGCGGCAGTGCGGCAGTGCGGTGGCAGCTGGGTGGATGCCATAATCGTTGATGTTGGGAGGCATGCAGGTATGGTTCTTTTGCCAAGCTTGACACCACCCCTTGCTTCTCGACGGCAGCCACGCCTGATCAGAGCTAGTGGCCAGCGCTTGATTGGAAATATCGTGACGGGTTCAACACAATCGGCCGGGGTCTTTGGGTGCTTTGAGCTTGGGGGTGGTGTGTGCAAGTCGACGGTGACGACAACAATGGTTGCGACGTTCGTTTTGGCGTTCTGGATGCAAATCACTCTCATCAGGGTTGGGGGGACCACATGGTGGGGAAGAGGGAAGGGGGGATGGGGGGATGGGGGCAGAGGATGGGGGCACCGTACTGTACCTAGCCGACAGGGAGGAGGAGGTCTCGAAGGGACAGGGAGCGGCAGATGCTTGATTGAGGTGCATGCGATGCTTCTCTGTGGAGAAGGCCGAGACTGTGCAGCACTGCAGCAGCAGGTGTTGATCCAGGTGAATCCAGGCCAAAGTAACGTCGACGATGCTACGCTGGCGCGGACACAGTGAGTACAGTACGTACTAGTCTACGGAGTGTAGCAGCGGCGGGGGGGCGGAGAGCGGAACATGGCGCCAGTCCCCGGTGTTACTAGTGTGCTGTTGTTATTATTATTAGTCTTGACTATTGTGACGGAGTAGATCGTGATGGCGTCCCCAGCGATCGCTAAACGACCGATGGCATTGAAGAGGGACCCCGAAAAAAAGGCAAGGGAAGAATTTTGGCTGGAAACGGACATGTCGTGACCACTGCCTCGTGTCGAGTCTCGACAGGCCCAGCCAACGGTCCTTGACAAGACACGGCAATCAAAGCAGACATGTCATTCCACCTGGCTTCCAAGGTTGTTTGATTGTCTGGTCGTGGTCTCCCCCTCGCCCCCCATTTCCCATGTTTCGCGATGCGAGCAAGAGCCCCGTAACCACGTGGGCGGGCGCATGGTCTGAGCTTCTCGCTTGTATTGGTAGTGGCACTTTGCTCTTGCTCTTGCTCTTGCTCTACTGTGTATCTATCCTTCCTTCCTCTACTCCGTACCTACACGACCCACACTTATCACCTGCAGCAACATTTGAAGTACCTTACAACATTGAAGTGAGCTCCTTGGTTGTTTCCATCTGGAACCTGATTGCCTGCTGGGCACACCTGCCTCGTGTTGTCTGACTGCATCTGACAGAGGTGAGGCACTTGCACTGGTTTGGCGTCCTGAATATCTGCCGTACATTTGAAAGGTACACACGTATTTCTGCCCGTGATGCTGATTGCACATGTTGGATATTCACCCATCTCGAACTCCAAAATTCTTAGATGGTTCTATAATGTGAGTGATATCACATTAATCTGTTGTGTGTTTGATGTTGTTTTCCTGCACCACTATTTGATCGTCATTTACAAGCAATCCCTGCTGCAAGCACGACCTACGAGCTGCCTTTTTATCCCTGTACCCTGCCAGATTGGGGGGGGACCCAGCTCCCGTTCCCCCCGCCAATGCAAGTGCGGTCATCAACTGCAAAAGTGCATGGCAAAATGGCCCACGCTTTCGACGGCGCCCGCGCTTTTGAGTGCCCTCGACGGATATCAAACTGTGTTGCCCAGCTCGACTCGCCCGTCCTTGGCTGCCGTCCAGCGTCCGCCTTACCGTGCCCACATGCTTCCGTCTCGCTTTTCTGCACCGTACCGAGGACACGCCAGCAGCCAACTACGACCCCTATTGATTTGCACCTCACTCCAGCTGTCCAATTGACCTGTTGACCCGTACGTGTTCGGCAATCCCCCGTCAATTGCCTCCTCGGGTGGCAATGCCATCTCCAAATAAAGGCAGATGAGGAGGATGGCTTGAGCTGGGCTGGGCTTGGGCGCGGGCCAGGGCTTATAATTAGGCTTCAACAAGCCAGCCAGCTGCCCCCCCCCCCATGCTTGCTCGGGTGTCGCAATATTTCGGAGAGCCCCCATGCCATCTCATCAGGCCAAACGCAGTAACGATCCCCGAGGTCCGGCTTGCCAACCGCTGGAAACACCCGGACACGACACGACAAGACGCAAGGCTCGAGACAAAAGACTCGAGGAGCATGGGCTGCATGGCAAGACTTGACAAGGGGGCCTGCTTCTACCACAGTACGGAGTTTACCCTATTCCACTCGCCCACCCGCCCACCTGTCAAGTCGCGCCTTGCTCCCGCCTCCACTTGCACCTCATGTCCCGACGGGGCGGGACCACCTCACCATGGGGCTCATCAAACGGAACACCTCGCCTAGACTCGCGGATCCCTGAGTGCCGTGGGTCTCGTCCAGCCTCCCGCCAATACCATTGTGGCCGCCGAAAGAATCTGAGCTCTACCCCTACCCCTCCGGGAGGCCCTCGGCGGACAGGGTTGGGCTGCCTGGACGGGGGAGGTTCGTTGACGGTCATCCTGTGATTGTGATTGATGCCGGGGTGATTGGGATGGGTCCAGTACTGTGTACGGAGTACGGAGTACTGATTACGGAGTACTCCAATACTGCTGCACATATGCCACGCCCATGCCCTGTCCAGGGCCCCATACCCATGCCACTGCCACGCTGTGCCCATGCCATGTCCCTACACTAGGGCCCCATATCCTAGGGTGCCGCCGCTATCGTCGTCGTCGTCAAGCATGGCGATAGCTCGATTCAGGAGACGATCCATGGCAAGGGTCGTGGCACGGTGGACATCGAGGGCTCCTTCTCGAGTTTCGAACCTCAGCCCATACTATCAAGCTGAATATTGGGATTGTCTTGGACAACCTCACAACATGCCCTGCCCCGCCCCGCCCTGTCTTGCCCTGCCTTGCATGCCACGCCGCGGGCGAACGGCGGTACGGGTAGGGCATGTGGTCTGCTGACCCACCTGCGAACCGGTGTCAGAGTAGGATATTGTCAGGTGGTCACTGGTCGGCCTCGGCCTCGGCCACGGTCACGGAATGGCCAGCACCAAGTTAACGACGTGCTCGTGCCGTGCCGTGGGCTATCTGGCATTCAGATACCGCGCCGTGTGATGGACTACGGAGTACAGAGTGCCGGATGGGGGAAGGGTTGGCTAGCCTCTGCAGCCGGGAACTGACTACTGTAATATTTGCCTCTCCTCTACAGTTCATCCAGTCATCCTGTCTGCCAACCTGCTCCACATTGAAACCCAAGGCAAGTCAGTTAGTCTGGCTGGCGTGCCCCAAATAACTTTTTTTTTTTGACGGGATTGCAGTGATTAATTCCGAGGGAGACATGGCGCGGGCAAATTGGCCTCAACCCCCCGAGTGCGACTGAACCACAAGCTCTAGCAGGGCTGTACGATGGGCTCACCAAGACCGCTGAGAGATTTGATGCCAAGCTGTTAAGGTGCCACTGACAAAGGTGCAGTACTTGGGATGCGTGCTGGGTGGGGAGGAGTACGAGGAATTGCTTCTCTGCCGTCTGCCGACCCAGCCTTGCCTGTCCTGCCTACCTAGGTACTGTTAGGTCTATCTTCCTACCTGCCTCTACTCAATTGTATTGGTTTTCCAGGTATCTATGTCAACCACCTGGTAGATAGAGGCCTACCCGCACATCTGCGCCTGGCTCGAGTGGCCTGCCCCCCCCCCCCCTTTTTTTTTCCCCCTTTCTCTTTTTTTTTTTTTTTTTTTTTTTTTTTTGCCCGCCTTCCAAAGTCGACTTCCATTCCCACATCCTATTTCCCCTGGGTTATTCCGGTGGGCATGTCAGTTCCCACCCGTAGTCTTGGAGCCCTGGTACTGTCTCTTAGGCCCTCATGTCTCTCCCATCCCAGTCCTAGCAGACTGACAACAACCCGACTTCCCCCCATCCAAAAGCTTGGGCCTGTCCGCCCGCCTTCTTTGCACAGTTCTCCACCATTCCCACAGTCCTTCCCGCCAGACAGGTACAACAGCAGCGGCGGCAGCAGCAGCAGCAGTGGCAGTGGCAGTAGTAGTAGTAGTGCAGCAGAGTGACAGAGAGAGGGTGAGAGTGGGAGACAGGAACACAGAGAGAGAGGGAAGGAGAGGACCGCTGTTATTATTGCTTATTTACTTGACCGTGCATAGGCTGCACACGGTGCTCCGTACGGCATACAGATAGTCCCTCAAAGCACCTGCAGTTCATCTGTCAA
>MAVT02000192.1:0-45393 GCA_001702395.2 Diaporthe helianthi | reverse complement strand
TGGTGTTGACTAGAATCGTCGCCTCAAGTAGCCCAAGAGCTAATGGACGGCGAAGAGGATGGGGGTAAGTCTCTCGATATTTAGCGAATGGAACCCATGCCCTCCAGGTAGATATTCCGTCTGCAAAAGACTGGACGGTAGCATTGTCAGGATGTCCTCTGTCGTCTCCTCCACTACTACCACGCCATCGTCCAATATTTCCAAAGAAGACGAGCAACAATTCGCCCTGGTCGGAATCACTGGCCAGTGGCGGCCCAGAAACAGCCAACCTCCTCCTCAGGATGGCTTCCCGGGATGGTGCATGTCAGGCTGATGCATCAGTTGGTCGTCGTAGCCGTCCGGCAGCTTGCGAAGAACCCTTAGCCCTGCCTGCAGGCCGGACCGAGACATACCAGCGTCCGTATCGAGGAGAGGTAAGCAGAGATGGATGAAAAAGAGACGGGTGAGCTTAGGTAGAATGCAATAATTGAGTAGGCTGTACCATTTCCCATCGAAGACAAGGCCGAAGAGGTGATTGCCAAGAGTATTTACGTAACAAATAAGCGAACGTTTTGTCGGCAATCGAGTGCAGGGTCGTTGTATCCACGACCCCAGAGATCTCATGGCGAGGCGTCTTGTCAACTTCGTTTTCATGTTTCAATGCTGCATACCTAGGTATCTAGAAGAGCACCCGTGGGCTTCTCCAGGATTACCCTCGACTAACCGAAAGCATCACTCTGTACCTAGGATCCACAGGGCCTTGAGCAATTTTGGAAAGGACCAGGAGAGGAGTGGCATCTCCGCGAACGAAAAGGACTTTGTCCCCTTCCAGTGGGCATTATTCATACACCCGCATAGAGCCGTAGAATGTCTCTACGTCACGAGCACCTGGCAGGGCGCCCTGAAGTCGGGCGGGTAACATTTGAAGCCGTAGCGGCGGCGGTCTCCGGTAAGATGAAACGTAACAGCGTTGCTCTCGGGGACTTGATCGTGTTTTAAGCTGGCCATTGTCGTGATGGGTACCTAGGTAGTGTTCCTGGTGATGGAGCTCAGCGAGTCCATCCGGGGAAGTGGCTATAGAATCTCAAGTGCTAGACCAGCACAGTCAGCTAGCTGAGAACCCATGAGCTATGGGGGCGGCATGAAAACAGTTCAACCGAAGTTACCTAGGTATCTCAGGTTCAGGTAATCATGTCCAATCACCAGTGATGATACGAACAGACCAGCTGTCTTCCAGATAAGCAGCATGTTTAGCATGTCATCGTTCTCGAGTCTCACGCTTCCACATGGCCTCGCTATACACACTAAAAATGGCTGAGCTGGTAGGCCTGACTCTCTCTACCTCCAACCTGTTTGCTGCCGGGGTTGAGGTGGCCACGCTCGAGGACATACACCGTTGCAGATGGCCTCGCCGGGCAGCGACTGCTCACGTCAAGTCGTTCGCCGTTGAAACAGAGGCACTGGCCATTATTCTGAGGGACATTGAAACCAAGCTGTTGGATGGCAAGAAATAATCTCACAAACTTAGTAAAGAGCGGGGTGTGCTTGCCGCGGTCTTGAAGATGTGCAAATACCTACCAGGTCCAGGATTTGGATCGGAAGCTGGCACCCTTGAGACGATGGTGTACAAACTGACACAGCAGATCTCGAGCAAGCCCCTAAGTTCTTGTTGGACATGCTGAAGATAATAGCGGCTAGGCAGGCATCACTTGAAACTCTGAAGCTGAATTTAAGCATGTCCTTGCACAACATCCAGATTTCAAGGGGAGCGGGGTTGATGCAGAGCGAGTGCAGTACTCACCAAGGTAAGTGATCAGCGGCATGCCGAGGTGTGATAATTATTAAAAAACTTAGGTTCTAACCTTTATATAGATAAACTAGTCACGTTTCTCAGCAGGCCCTAGTGGGGAACCGAGAGAAGGATAAATGGCTCTACCTAGGTAGTCTAGAGGTAGATCATTCTAGCTCCAGTCACAGCAAAGTGCCTGGGCAGCTACCAGTGAGCCTGTCTCTGAAGTTGGTAGCACCCGAGTAGTTCAGGAGAAAGTGAGGTCGCTGGGAGCAGCAAATAAAATGGGAGAATGGGATGCCAGGCAAGCATAGGGTAAGAAGCCACTGAATAGCAGGCTTGGAAAGAAACGAACTAGGTCAAGCGGGCTGTCAGGGCAGCCAGCTTTGGAGAGAGGAGAGCCGCGAGTTCGTGCATGACCAGCCAGCCTCCACCTCCATCTAGTAACCCAGCTGTTTTTGGTGCCCTACCCAGTCCTTACAAATAGCTAGCATCTTTTGAAGATTTATCCATGGTCTCGATAAGAATACACGCCTTCGCCTACCCTACTTCTAGAAGAACGTCCACGGCTTCAAATGTTCACATGTTAGTTGCCTCGAAGTCCTTGTTCCGGAGGCGTATAGTGAGGATAGGAAGCAACTTGACCTACCCCAGGTAGGGTAGTTTTGCAAAGCGGCAAGGAACCTGGGGCCTTCATGTTGAAATTTGAGAGGTTGATTCCAAGGCCAGATAAGCTGGCTCAGCACCGGTGAGTCCTTTACGGGAGACGAGGGAGGGAAGGCAGTTGTGGAGAATACTTAGGGCCGATGGTAGAACCCAGCCAACGTCCACCCACCCATATACAGCGTCCACCTACACGTTGATTTCTAGTTACATACCTAGTATTCAAATTTATTAGTAACTTTCTTACGTTAGCAAGTTACTTTCACTTCACTTTACTATTTCTCTAATTTCTCTAACTACTTAAGTTTATGTAAAATCTAAGGTACTTTAACTATAAAGCTATCGCTAGTATCGCTACACCTCGCTAGGCTTTAATAGGCATTACTAAACTTACTAGTTCTACTAACCTTACTAGCCTCACTAGCATTACTAGACCTCGCTAGCGCTACTATAACTTTCTTATTATTACTATTGTTAATAAGTGCTAGCGAGGTGTAGCGAGGTAAGTAGTTAAAGCTAGTAAGGCTAGTTAGGTAAAGCGAGGCTAGTAAGGCTAGTAAGGTAGTAGAGTACGCGCTTTATACTCTAATTACCTTAGATTTAGAGACATTCAAAAAATTAGATAAGGTCCATGATTGAACTGGGTCAGTAGGTGACAGGAAATTGATGGGTGGACGTTGGCTGGGCAGAACCCAGGTCTTGTTGAAGCCTGCATCATCCCAAAATCTACTAGGACAAAATTATCCCACTTGAGCATTGCAATCAATCATGTCTTTTCGTCGACCTCCATACCTGCGCAATAATCTGCAGTGATAGCAATGCTAGTATTAAACTTACGTTCCTGTCTTTTTTTAAGCACCGCCGGTGTGGAAAGATCTAAAATCACCTGAGTTGTGTGTCAATGAAAATGAATGGTGTTTATGATACTTGTCGGTAACTAGTAGGCAGTGAACAATTATACCTTGATAGAATGCAAACGCGGTTCTTGTTATTCGGATTGCTCAGTTCTCTTATATAAGTAAATTTCAAGACGTGCCCATCAGTAACTTGTCTTCGCAGAAGCTGGCCTGGCAACCGTAACAGGGTATGTGCCTAGGTAGATGGTAGATGAATGCAGTCAAACCACGCCGTCTCTAACTGAATAGTGACTTTAGATGGATTCCACTATCCAATCTATTTGACCCGTTAGTCCAGAGCACAACCCACCCACTCCTGATCCCTTAGACATCCCCAAATCCATCCACACACCTAGTCGCCCGCCCTCTTGGAATCTCTCGACCACCCAAATCAAACCTCGATTAATCCCATTACAAACAAGTCTTCTACGTCCGTCCTCTGTACGAGATGCCATGCCAAACCAGAACAACAACGACGACTCCGATCCACCAGCCTCAATCATGGGGGTCCCACTTTACGGCAACCTCCCACCCGAGTTGCGTCTACAAGTCATAGAGGAGTTCATCAAGACCCTCGATAGGCGCCGCACCGAACTTGCGCCATTTGCATGCGTCCACTCTGAATGGAGCATTGTGATCGAGAAAATCCTTTTCAGAAACATCATAATCAGAAATGGAGAGGTGAAGGCGTTTGCAAGGATTTGCAGCAAGCGTCAACACCTTTTGAACTCGGTCACCTTGAGCCTCCGTCTTCACTCCTGGCGTATCGAGACGGGTGTTGACGACCTTGCTCGGAACACAAGAATTGTCAAGGCAAACATTTCCGAACTTTTCCACTCCATCAAAGACTGGGGTCATCCCGAGACACCCCATCGTCTCCTAACGCTCGTTATTGCTCTTCCAGACAAACAATCTGGTTTTGGGAACGGATGGTTGAACGCGTCTCATGTACGGACCATCACCTTCGACTTTGACGGCCTTCCCGAGGTACCGGTCATCGGACAGATATTCGCATGCCAGCCCACTGACGGGTTGCACTTCATCGAGCATTCCACACTGGATTCCCTTTACAAGAAGTTGCCCAACCTCCGCTCTGTAACGCTTGCTTTGCCAAATACAAAGTCTATGGAGGAATCAGTTGAGACTGCCAGAGGTAAGCACACGAACCAACCAGTTGACCCTAATGTCTCACTGGACTTCCTACACTAACAGTAATCTCAAGGCAGATTAATCGCAACCCACACTACGCAGCCAGACTTGAGCTTGCTCAGTATCCTACAGGAACCGGCCTCGATGCAGAGCTTTACGTCCCCCACATTCAGGGTCCGTTGCAGGGAGGAAGAGAGCACAATCGCCAGATCCTTGACCCCGTTGGTGTCTCTCTGGAGCAACAGCTTGGTTTACCTCAAGCTGAACTGCGCCATTGACATATGTCAATTCCTGTCGTCGGCCAAGAAATCATGGTGGCCAAACCTGAGGACAATGGAACTGTCAGCAATCCTGGACAAGGACGAGGTCACAGAGTCCGCTTCTTCAGAAGACTCGAATACGAACGAGCATTACCGGGCCGTCAACGAGGCGCTCCAAGGGCTGACTGCAGCTCTCCCATTCATGCGGAGCCTGGTCAAGGTTGAGATCCAATTCCACGACCCGACCACCCATTATTGGGCCTGCGCTCTGGGCGTGGACCTGAGTACCAAACCCAACCCCGAGGACCTCGTCTGCCACCCCCCTGCGTCCACCATGGAGCACTACTTCGTCAGACATTCAGCAGTCATCCCGTGCCTGTGCGGTGCTCGGACACAGGGAGGTACCCTGCTGACTAGGGATGTCGCCCTGCCCGGAAAGCTGGTCACAGACTTCCAAAACGCCGTGCGGCTGCACAAGCGCCAGGAGCTGGCAGCGTGGTGTTGTAGGATCAGCCAGGTGAGATGGGGCAAACTCGCACGCCAGTTTCTGCCCTGCACACGGTGGAACCAGGAGACAGACTGCTGGGACTTCTCGTTCATGAACGAAATGAATGTCTTGATCTGGCAGATGGGCCATTTCTGGCGTGAGATGGAACGATGGGACTTCGTGAAGGAGGTTGACCCGGCAAGCTTCAGGGCCATGTTGGATGCTGACTTTGAGATGGACTTTGGGCAGTGAACGGCACAGGGAATCACGGGCCAGATCCTAGAAATGAGAAGGCTCCGTGTTCACATGGATTCTGGACAAGCGCCCGTCTGGACCGGTTGAGGACAGGTAGGGGAACATGGCAAGACTGTGGCGAAGGCGGAATGAGGTTACCTACCGGAAAGGAATTCTATAGGTCCTAGTAACAGTTGTATACCCTAAGGTAGGGGGTCCAGTCAAAGCCACAAAATTAAAACAGTTCTACCTCTAGTAACAGTTCTTCTTGCGCGATTAGTGGCTTCTGACTAGCCCTACTTACGTAGGAGGAGGTGCGTAGAAGGAGGTAGATAGAAAGAGGTATCGTCTCGTCGTGTAACTACTCAACAACACCGTCAGGAGCAATGATTCCTGACCTTATCTATACAGCACAAGACTGCGGCCACGTGTTCGTAGAGATATTATTTTGACGCCGTGGTGTTTGTTTTATTCTCTTTTCTTTTTTAAAAAGAAAGAAACAAAAAAATAATAACAACAAAAACGCCAGGTCTTTCAGCGTTTATCACTACGTCCAGGGACCATACGCCTTGAAGTTGTGCACGGATCAAGAATCAAACCACCTACTCAAGCTTGTCTATATATATAAGAAAGAATTGAAGAGTAATGCGTTCTGAGCTAGTCTTCCTCCCGAAGCAATTAAAGCAGTACTTAAGGCTTTAAGTCTAACTAATGAGAAGTCAGAGATTGTTTATTACTAAAGGAGGAACCGTTAATTCTGGAACTTCTGTTATCAGAGCCCTGGGACTCCCGCTACGGTAGGTAGCATGAAGGCAGTCATTGCTCAGTCATACAATTTTTAGGCGACTTCCGTCGTCGTCATTAAAAAACATGGGTAGACGCAATTAGACTTCAACACATTCGCACGACAAGAAACAAGAGTGAAATGATATCTGGCAGATATCCCCCAAAATTAGTAATAATCAAAATTCGCGTAATAGTAAATAACCGGCCGTTGCGTCGCACAGCCAGGCCTAATTACTTTTAAAATTCTGAACAGTCTGGCGACGAGGCAGGGTCTACATCCAAATGTTCCAAGATTGAAGGAAATCTGAATTACGGGTCGCGTGACACAGCGGGAGACAACATTTGAACCTTGAAAGAAGTTGATCAAACATGGTTCAATTCCTATTGCAATGACAAGACCAGTGCACTACTACGTAGAGGATTCCGGATTAACTGAACAGAGGACGCTGCCTTCATCGACGGCGTCACCCTCCTTCCACCTGGTGCTGAACTTTCCTGCACCATCGACATAGATACTCATCTCCATCTTCATGCTTTCGATGACAATAACCTTTTCTCCTTTGTTTACTTGGTCTCCTGGAGACTTGAGGATGGAAAGAATCTTGCAGGGCATAGGCGCCTTGACTTCGGTTTGGTCCTTCATCTGGCCACGCTCCGCACCTCTCCGTTGGCTAGAGCAGAAGGAAAGAAGGGTCTGTCGATGAAACTCGAGCCACTCTCCGATCTCTGGCATATGTAATAGGACATGGTCTCCGTCACCTGCTTCCACACTGTTCTTTTGTGTGGGACGCAGAGCCAGGAACGCCGTCACTCTTTTCCCGTCAATCGTGGCCTCCAAGGCAACCGCATCTCCCGCAGTTGCCTTGTCCCCCAGAGCCTTGAGACTGACCATGGTGACGATGTGCGGTGGCTGCTCGCTAATGGACCCGCTTCGTACTGCCTGGCTAATCTGTTTGTGAAGCTCAGTAGGTGGCGTTGATCCTGGCTCCGAGGGTCCCGTATCTGTGTCCTCGGTCTGTACTTGATAGATGTGAAATTCCTGCGAGGCAGACTCTGGTTCTTCTGGGGGGCGAGTCACGCACGAGACAGAATTTCCGGTGGACAAAATCTCAGCACTGGAGCTCCATGGGTCAAATCTCTGGTTATGGAACCTCGGGCGCACACCTCGGAATGCCGAACCGCGAGGCTGGTTAAGTTGCCGAAGCCTCTCCAAGTAGATGCTTGGAATCAACGGCACATATGCTGGCAGACTTTGGCCGTGGGGACTTTTAAGTAAATCCGGGAGGTTGAGTGGGATCAGCGATGTCGTGTAGCGCAGGTCTTGAAACGCCTTGTGCAAAAGGCAGCTCTGGAGGAACAGCTGGTTGGTCTTGACTCCCACGCACGCCATGCTCGCCAGCTCTCTCGCCATGCGGTCAATAGCTTCGGACCTCGTGGGCGCCCACACCACAATCTTGCAGATCATGGAATCAAAGAAGATGGACACGGTGCACGGCGACCTCATGGCCGTCTCATACCGCACCACCGATCTGGGGGAGCGGCCTGGCTGGCCTGGTCGCCAGACCAAGACATCACCGTGGGCAGGAAGGAAGCCGCGGCGGGGATCTTCTGCGCAGAGCCGGCACTCGATCGCATGGCCCGTCTGTTTCAGGTTCCGCAGCTGAGGCAGATCTCCAAGCCGCCCGCCCGATGCCACGAAGAGCTGCAGGGCGACCAGGTCGACACCAGTCACCTCCTCGGTTATCGGATGCTCGACCTGCAGCCGCGTGTTCACCTCCAGGAAGTAGAACTTCATCGTGGCCATGTCAAACACAAACTCGACGGTGCCGGCGCCCTCGTACCCCAGAAGCTTGACGATCCGGACCGCAGTCTGGCTTATCTGCGCCCTCAGCTCCGCGGTCAGGAACAGGCAGGGGGTCTCTTCGATGATCTTCTGGTTCCGTCGCTGCACGGAGCAGTCCCGCTCCAGGAACGAGACCACCTCGCCGTGCCTGTCGCCCATGATCTGTATCTCGATGTGTTTACTGTTTTCGATAAACTTTTCAAGAATGCAGTCACTCGACCCGAACGACTGCTGCGCTTCCGACTTTGCACTCTCCAGCTCGCCGCGTAGCTGCTTCGAATCGTGCACCACTCGCATCCCCTTCCCACCCCCACCAGCAGCTGCCTTGAGCATCACTGGGAATCCAATCTCAACAGCCGCTTTGATTAGGTCCTCGGGGTCCTGGCTTCTTCCTAGGAACCCGGGGATCAGTGGCACGTCTGGCGCATGCTCCTTGAGGTACTCCTTTGCAAGGCGTTTGTCGCCCAAGGCTGAGATGGAGGCACCGGTGGGCCCGACAAAGATGAGCCCGGCTTCTCGCGTGCGGTCGGCAAAGGCGGCATTCTCGCTCAGATAGCCGTATCCTGGGTGGATCGCCTGGGCACCCGTAGCAAGTGCCGTTTGGATGATCAGGTCGATGTCCAGAAATGGGTTTTTGGAGGTGGACCGGATGCTTCCGATGCATTTCGACTCATCTGCCTCAGTGACGTGTCGTGATGCCGAGTCCCTGTCAATGTCAGCGAGATGTCCTTATTTTTATTCTAAAGTTACACACATGAGGAAAGATTGGGCTCCCAACAACTTACTCAGATACGTATATCGCCACCGAGGCCACACCGAGCTCTTTGCAGGTTTCGATGATTCGGCATGCGATTTCACCGCGGTTTGCGATCAAGAGCTTTCGAATCTCGGTCGCCCCGTCCCCGAACTGAGTGAGGCTTGCGACAAAAAGCTCTCGGGGCTTGCTGACTTCCAAGTTGGGTGAAATAGGTATTCCACCAGGATCATTGGTCCCCTCTCTATTCGATACTGTGATTCGTGTCATGGTGATATGTCTCAGAGTCTGTCCTCAGCATATGCGACTGGGCTCAACTCTTTGCGTGTAATAATAGAAGACTTAGTCAATGGAATTATGCAAGACAATCTGGTGACTTCACCCTTAGTTGCAACACTTCTCGACCAGTTGACGACAGGCAAATACCAAATACAGCACACCAAGCAAAGCAGACAAGGCTCGTGCTGCGATACACCTTCTCGGGCGCCAAGGTCCATTCCCAGCCCGCGGCGGCTTACAGTAGGGAAGTTAGTTGTTGTGCCTCTCCGTTTCGATGCCTGTCCGCCGGCACCGTCTCGGCAAATGCAAGACGGCATGCGGTCCTCGATCCGTGTGCCAGAATTCTGGGACGGGACGGACGCGGACCGATGCAGCGGACCGTTCCCGATCCCTGCACCGCCGCGCAACCCCACTTAAATCCCGTGGTGAGTGCGGACCGTTGCCGTCTCCAAACCCGAGGGTGGATCATCATGGACTACGTCCTTGAGCACGGAGTACCTAGGTACCTAGGTATGTAGGATACGATGTACCTAGACGTTTGCAGGCACTGACTGATGTTATGGTGCCAAGATCTGTTATTGAGGATCAATGCCGATGCTCTTATTTGGTCTTTGCCAGGATGTGAGTGCAGAGTGCTGCAGAATTCTGCTGCACGAAGCACACAACCAGGAGGGAATGGAATTGGATCCAATTCCGTGTTGGGAGTAAATGTCTTTCAAGATTTCTATATGGTAGCATATAGTCGTGAAATACGAAAAAGTCTGTCTACTCAAGTGCTTGACTTCCCAATCAAAACACACACCCAAAATTAGCCTGTATAATCAGATTGATGCCAGTAATAATATTGCAATGCAGCCTTGCGGCCCTAAATTCTCGCCAATAACCCGTGGCTACTGGTCTCCTCAACAGTGGGCAACCTGACAACTTCCAAACACATGCCCAACACTTCCCTAGTGTCCCGTGGATCGATAACCCCATCATCAATGAGAACCGCACTCGTAGCATAACACTCAGCATCCTTAGCAGCCTGGTCACGCAGCTCCTGCGCCGTTGCCTTTGCTTTCTTGGCCGTGCCCGATGCCGAGGGGTCGCCCGGGGAGCCCCTCGCCTTTCCTCTCTGGATGGTCTCCATGACGCCCGCTAGCTGGTCGGGCCCCATGACGCTGCACCGCCCCGTCGGCCATGAGAAGAGGAACCGGGGTTTGTAGGAGCGGCCGGCCATGGCGTAGTTGCCCGCGCCGTAGGACGAGCCCATGATGATGCTGATGTGGGGCACTCGTGAGCAGCTGACGGCCGACACGAGCTGGGCCCCGGCCTTGATGATGCCGGCGTGCTCTGCCTTGGACCCGACCATGAAGCCAGTGACGTTGTGCAGGAATATGATGGGTGTGAGTCTGCAGTCCAGTGTTAGGTATCATCTCATCTGCGTGGCGATGGAGGAGGTTTGATGTGGGGATTTGGGACTGGTTGGATGAACTCACTCTTGATTGCACGTCCTAATGAACTGTGTCGCTTTCAGCGCCTCTTGTACGTGAATTATGGGCCGCTGGTTGGCGACTATTCCCACAGGGAATCCTGAGCCACGGTAATCAGCAACATCCACCAGTCGCCAGCACAGGGCCGAACCCACCTAGGATATGAGCCCGAGCCGTCAATATACTTGGGCCGTATTTCGGCTTGAACTCGAGCAGGCGGGAATCATCCACAAGCCGCAGCAGAACCTCACGCATATCAAACGGCTTTCGAATATCCGGATCAACAAGAGACAGCAGGTCTTGGATCGGATAACGAGGAGGCAAAGCGTCACCCGCTCTGTAATGCGTCAACGTGCTTCGAGGATCTGGCACGTGCAGCGTAGCCACCCACTCCCGGGCTTTTTGTATGGCATCGAATCTTGCCACTCAGCGTCAGTATTTGAGATGCCTCCAAGGCATACTAAAAAAAAGCCACTTACTCGTCAACCGCGATCTGATCAGCCAGCCCGGTCATGGTCGCATGCATGTTTGCCCCGCCAAGCTCTTCGGCCTCGACAGTCTCCCCCGTGGCCATCTTGACCAGTGGCGGTCCGGCGAGGAATACCTGTGCCTGGTCCTTGACGAAGATTGTGTAGTCTGACAATGCAGGATGGTAGGCCCCCCCGGCAGTCGATGAACCAAAGACGATGGCACATGAGGGTTTCCCTTGCTGTGTTCGGACAGCTAGATCGCGGAAAAGCTGGCCTCCTTTGTGAAATACTCTAAACTGTTGTGGGAGAAACACTCCAGCCTTGGCAGCGGGTGATTTGTTTATTAGCCATTAACTTACTAACGATGCCTTGCTTTTGTGAAGAAACAAGACTTGGGGGTGGGGTGGGGGTCTTGGGGCGCTTACCGATTGAACCAAGGAAATCAATGGCAGGTCATTTTCCATCCCAATCTCCATTATGCGGTTCACCTTCTGCACTGTGGGTGAAGAAATATTACAATTGTTACCCTACACAAGTCGAGACTGGCCACTTAGGAATCAGGTGCAAATACCTGTGTACTCGTTCCATGCACCGCCATCTTGGGTCGGGATGTGAGACATCAGCAGACATGGTCTGCCACTGAGAAGCGAAATTTTTGGTGATATTAGCAGCAGGCCTTCTTTTGTGTTGTAAATGAGAACCCAGTGTCATCTACCGACCTGATTGTTCCAATGCCGGCGATGATGTTAGCGCAGTTATTAGAATTGGGGAGCCGATGTCCAGCAAATGGACCAAGCTCGAGGAATGGCGAGTCAAAGTCCAGCAGCAAGGCAATGCGGTTCCTGGCTGAAGAGGGGGGCGAGAGAGCATGCTGCATTAGCCTGGTAATTACTTCTTAAGTTCTCGTAGTCTCGGCGTAGAGCAGAGTAAAATACTCACGCAGCAGTTGTCCTCGGTCTAGATGCTTGGAGCAAGCCGCAGCTGTGCCCTCCAACGAGACTTCCTGGAGGCGTTCTTGGAAGTCCTGCAAAACTTGTTTCCACTTCGACCGTGCATCGTCGTAAGCCGGGTTCCGAATATCCACAGAGGATTCTTGGACGGGAAAAGGTTGAGAGGTTGCCATTATGTCCGCGAAAAAGTCTTTAGAACTGTTATGGAATTAATCTGCATCCGTTTGGGAGGAGGTGGTTGTTGCTGGGCGACTTGTGGAGGTGGGAATCCTGGTTACTGTATTCATCGAGGGCCGAGAGCTGCCCGGACCGTCACCCGCGCTTAACCGCCCGACTGGAAGTGTGGCTCGGCGAGATGACATTAGCCACGGGAGATATATCACCACACGAGAAACTATAGGCAAGCAGATGCAAACCTCACCGAGGGTCCATTCATTACAACTCAAACCCGGCTCGTTATAACAACCCCCCCACCCCCACTTTATTTCGATATCACTTCATAACATGGCACAGCAATTACACGCACAGTCTCGCCGAGACGACCAAAATGAAAGGAATTCTTTGGTCCACGGGCCAAGCTCACCACCTCTCTGGCACAAAACACTGGCAGAGTTGATACAAGAGCAGAAAAAAAAATATGGGGAGCGAGAAGCGGTGCTTGTCCCCTGGCAGTCGGCCCGCCTCAGCTATGCCAAACTTGAGGAGCGCAGTGCATTGGTGGCCAAAGCCCTTCTCGAATGCGGTATCAGGAAAGGACAGACCGTGGGCATCATGGCTGGAAATTGCTACCAGTACATTGAGATATTTCTCGGGGCTGCAAGAATTGGCTGCCCGGTGGCCGTTTTCAACAACACGTTCTCGCCTCAGGAGCTGGAGGGGATGATTGCTCTCACTGGTAAGTTCATTGCTTAATCACCCTTTTTTAAACCGTTGCATGTCCATTTGCTGAGTTCTTATACGTTCTGCCAGGCTGCAGGGCGCTCTTCATTGCTGCAGAAGTCGGGCGCAGGAGCTTGGCAGAACATGTGCGGGCAACGACGGAGAGCCTTGGATCCAACTCCTCTCTCCGCCATATTGTTTTACTTGGGACACCATCTCGGAATCAGCCCGGTGCCAGCTTTCGAAGTTACAATGACTTCTTGCACTCGAGCCAATCCATTTTCGTCACTGACAACACTTTGAGGAGGGCCGAGCAAAAAGTGACTTCCTCAGATGTGGTGAATTTGCAATTCACCTCCGGTGAGTCTTGCATGTGGTCCATCGCTATCTCCGAGTTATGGGTTCTAATTCTGAACAAAAACTGCCATAGGAACCACGGGCCTCCCCAAGGCCGCTGCGTTGACCCAAGAGTATGCCTAATGCCCCATATTCGCTGCACAGAGAGTCATTGTGTTGGCTGACGAAACTCTCCTACAGCAACATCATAAACAACGCCCGCTACGTCGGCCTGGCCATGGGCCTGACAGAGAACGACGTCGTTTGCTGTCCACCGCCACTATTCCACTGCTTCGGCCTCGTCATCGGCTTCCTGGCAGCATTCTGCTCGGGCAGCAAGATTGTGTTTCCGTCGGCGGCCTTTGATGTAAATTCTACACTCGATTCCATGGCCGAGGAGAAAGCCACTGCTTTGCTCGGCGTCCCCGCCATGCTTCTGTCTCTACTAAATGCCCAGAAAACCTCTCCCCGGCGCATCGACACCGTACGGACGGGGGTGGCCGCAGCGTCGCCTGTGCCCCCGTCCCTCATGGCGCGGTTGGAAAGCGAGCTGGGCATCCGGGAGGTGCTCATCGCGTACGGCATGACTGAGACGAGCCCGGTCACGTTCATCACGACGCCCCAGGACGACCGTGACAGTCGATTCAATACCGTGGGCCGCGTTCTGCCACACACCGGTGCCAAAATTGTTAATGCTGCTGGCGAAGTCGTCGGGCGGGGCGTTCGAGGAGAGATCTGTACGAGCGGGTTCGCACTGCAAAAGGGCTACTGGAATAATGAAGCCCAGACGCAGCACGTGATGAGGAAAGGCGATGATGGGGTCGTCTGGATGCACACGGGGGATGAGGGTTTCCTGGACGATGCTGGCTATTGTCACGTCACCGGCCGCATCAAGGACATTATCATTCGCGGTGAGCTCTCCCCATCTCCTACAATGGGGCTCTCCCTCTGGCTCGATCCTTTACGGAGTGTTAACAGCTGCTGACACGACGGGAACTCACACAGGCGGTGAGAATATCTCTCCAGCCGAGATTGAAGATTGCCTCCTCAGGCATCCAGGGGTCAAGGAGTGCTGCGTCGTCGGTTTAGACGACCCCCGGTACGGCGAGGTCGTATCCTGTTTCCTTGGTGGGTCCGAAGGACCTCGGCCCGGAGAGCAAGAGCTGCGAGACTGGGTCACGTCGAGGCTGCATCGCATCAAGGCTCCCCAGCACATCTTCTGGCTGGGCGACGAGGGAGTGGGCCAGGAGTTGCCAAAGACGGCCAGTGGCAAGTACATGAAGCACCTGATACGTGCCCATGGAAATGCCATGCTTCGGAAGCAGAAGAACCTGGCCAAGATCTGATGGGCGCGTTGGTGACGCAAGCCGCGCTGATGCAATATCTATGCAAGGTTCCCGTATTCGGGGTTTCTCCCAACACACAATTAGTGTATATCCGTAATTCCGGGCTCGCTAGGTGACCCGGGATATTCCGTCCGGGGTACTGGGTGCATGACTCGACCCTGGTTACCAAGAAATGGCGATTTACACTATGAAGCTATCGAGGTTTATGCCAACGTTAAAGGTGATTCTTGTTTGTCTCCTGTACCAACGTAGACGAACAGTCAAGGCACGCTTGATCTTATGACCGCACATGTCAGCCTTCATGGGACAATTGACTATAACAAGTCTTTGGCCACATTTCGTGGGCAATAAATAACAGTACTAAGCCGTGGTTTTCCGATGCTTCCGCGCAGTGCCCTGCCAAGGTTCCCAGTTGCCAGAGCAAGCCGCCGGCGCAGGGAATCCGGGCGAATCCCGGGGCCGGACCGCCCAAACATTTTACGTCTGGCCAACCCTTAAAATCACGCCTTGGGAGCGTTACATTCCCGTAAAATATCGACTACATCCGGCGAGGCCAACGCCAAAAAAAAATCCTAGGAGCCGGTAGGTTAAATAAACCATTTGGAAAATGGCAGCCGTCCGTATTTTCGAGGTTGGACCGAGAGATGGTCTGCAAAACATCAAGTCGACCGTGCCCACGGAAACCAAGCTGGGACTCATCTCGCGGCTCGCACAAGCTGGGATCAGGAACATCGAGATCACATCAGCCGTCTCCCCGAAGGCGATCCCCCAGCTTTCTGATAATGTCAAGGTTCTCTCGTCCGATTTGGTGCAGAAAGCCCTGCGAGAACAGCCACATCTCCGCATGTCCTGTCTGGTACCAAATGAAAAAGGACTCGCCCTGGCATTAAAACACAAGGTCAAAGAGGTGGCAGTGTTCGTCAGCGCTACTGAGGGTTTCAGCCGGGCCAACATAAACTGTTCTGTTGATGAGGGCCTCCGCAGGGCGCGCGACGTCACGGCCAAGGCCAAGGAACACGGGCTGACTGTGCGCGGGTAAGAACGTTGCTCTTTGGTCTTTTGCACGAATGCTGAGGCGGAAATGTGGTTATAAGCTGATGGACTTGAAACAGATATGTATCATGTATATTCTCGGACCCCTACGATGGCCCGACCCCGATGACTGCCGTCCTCCACGCAACCAAGAGCCTACTTGATGCCGGATGCTATGAGGTCAGTCTGGGAGACACGTTGGGCGTCGGCACGGCGCTTCAAGTATGGCATCTCGTGCAATATCTGCAGAGCCAAGGTATCGATGTAGAAAAGCTGGCCGGACACTTTCATGACACGTATGGCCAGGCTCTGGCCAACGTTTGGGAAGCCTATCAGTGCGGCATCAAAACATTTGATAGCAGTGTCGGGGGTCTGGGTGGATGCCCTTTTGCACCCGGCGCCAGAGGTAACGTCGCCACCGAGGATTTGGTATACCTGTTCGAGCACGCCGGCGTCCACACCGGCATCGACCTGGGAATTTTGGCTCGTGTCGGGGACTGGGTTTCCAAAGAACTTCGACAGGCCAACCAAAGTCGAGCCGGACAAGCATTATGCCTGGCAAAAGCGAACAGTAATCAGCGGGCAACGTCTAAGGAGCAACCCAGGCGGCTTGCCTGGACTCCACTGAGCGACAATGGGCTTGTGTCGGTATCACGAAGCGGAGCCAACGGGAAAATCGTTCTCTGCAATGCAGCCAAGGGAAATGTACTCTCACTGAGTATGATTTCTCATATCGACAAGGTTTTCTCCGACTTAGACTCGGATGACACCATCAGTCGAATCGCAATCGCCGCCCAGGGAAAATTCTTCTGTACTGGGATGGACTTGGGCACATTTGTGGCGGACAGTAGCAGTCCGACGCGAGACAGGATCTTTCAAGGCCTGAGCCGGCTCTTCAAGAAGATTGCGAATTCTTCCAAGACGACAATCGCGTCCGTCAACGGCCCAGCCTTCGGTGGCGGTGTTGGGCTTGCCTTCGCCTGTGATTGTAAGCAAGTCGGAGGGCCGGGGGCCAGATTTCTGTTGATGGTGTCTACTACTAGTACTAACAGCCTCCAAAAGTACGCCTATGCGCCAAATCAAGCACCTTCACGCTGACGGAGGCCAAACTCGGTCTCTGCCCGGCTGTCATCTCCGAGCACGTCATCAGGGAATGGGGCCCTGCACTCGCTCGCCAGGCCATGTTGACAGGACGGCCCGTCAGTGCCGACGAGCTGAAAGCTATTGGCGCTATCACGGCAGTGTACGACTCTGCGGCTGACTTAGAGACTGCTACAGATGCCCTTCTGGACTCGCTACGTTACCTGTCACCGAGCGGGTCACAGATGTCCAAGGAGCTTGTCACGCTGGGCTGGAAACACGGTGGGAAACTGGAGCAGCAGGAGCGTGTCGCTGAGCTCTTCGATCAGATGTTGCGGCCGGGCACCGAGGGAGCCTTTGGGGCAGCAGAGTTCCACGCACGGCGGAAGGTGGACTGGGATGCTTACCACGCCCGTGACCGCGGTCCACTCAAGCCGAAGCTTTGAGAACAATTTGTTCCCTACTGTATCAAATGCCAGGGCGTCCTCATGCGACGAAAGGGAGGGCTCCCAGCCGGGAGGAAAAGAAACGCATTCTTTCACAAGTAGACGGATCTGGTCCTATACCTAAGTGTAGAGAATTTCGAGAAAACGAGCACGTCCCGTGGTTACTAGTAGTTCAGTCGAAATGGACATAGCGCTTGTCAGGTTCTTCGACCGGGTCAATCACAGTTCACGAAGTCGAATAGTCGTGTTTCCACCGAGGTTTCAGAGCCAGTACTAGTATGTCATAGAAGTCAACGGGACGATGTCTTCGCCAAATCGTGCACTACTTAGTACCGGTATGCCTAGCGTGTTTGGAAGCAGACTAGGTGGTTTCGTTCTTAATCCACATACAACCCGAAGGCGTACTGAATTTTTCCGAAACACTGAATTGTCCGTCGTATAATATGAGCTTGCTAGTAATGTGTGGACAAGGTCAGATGAAGGATTTCTTGGGCCCCAAGTCACACACTATCCCAACCACCATTAACTCGCGCCGGCTTCAAAATAGTTAAATTGCACTTATGCGTAGCGTGCTTAGTACCTAGGTAGTATGCGCTTAATTTCGCGACATCAGAATCATACAAAACCATTGTGCGCCGTGGATGATAAAAGAGAAGAAAGTGGAAAAAACGACACTTAGGCCATCTCGCTTCTCGCAAATTTATCATCGGCTACATCGATCATGTCACCTTCGATTCTCCCCATGGACTCAGCAACACCATCGTGGGCTCTATGGCCCGAGGCAGTTCGACTTTCCATCCTCCAGGCTTTACTCGAGGACGGCTGCAGCCTCGCCTGGCTAGCAACAGTGTCGCGAGAGTGGCAAAATGTTATCGAAGAGCATAATTTCGCCAGGATCAAAGTAACCTTACCACGACTGGCTTCCCTTGGACCCATGATCCGTCGCAACAGGTTCCGTGTAAAGTACATCTGGCTTTGTGTGGAGCTTGAGCGCTATTCGTCCGTGGAAGCCATTTCTAATGGTCATGAGAGAACTGTATCGCAGAAGGACTTCCGTCTTTTCACGGACGCCATTCAAAATCTCTTCAAAGAACTCATTAAATGGGGCCCAGGAGGCGAATTACTGCTTGACATCAGTGTCTACTCGCCAAGCGATTCGAACCACTTATTCAAGTATCTTACCACCGAGCCCGATACGCCTTCGAAACAGTGTCTGGGCGTGGGCAATGTGGACGACATGGACAAAGCCGGGCGCCGTTGGAACCGGTGGAGTGCAGCCAGCAAAGCTGACAAAGCAATTATTAAGACGTCAAGTTTCATCAAGACCGATGACCTTTCCACCGACGATGAGGCCCTGGATCGAGAATTTGAATGGTTGGACACGTTGCCCGACGTCCCAGCAGTAACAGGTGTGCTACTACGCCAGCAGACTCGCCGAAGTTGGGATTGGAACACGCTCTTGGAGATACTGCACCATTTTCCCAACCTACAGGAGCTTTTCTATGAGCCGTGGAGGTCACTGGATCCTTATTCGCAGCAGAGGGTAGACCAAGGTAACTAAACCACGTTTCCTGACCTTGCACTGTTTCCCCCGAACGTTCATCACCTTTTCACATTTACTGACGTCTAATTTCACACAGGCTATGACATGCTCATCGACGGTATGACATGTCAAGGCGTACAAAAAATCACAATTTTTGAGAACCACAACCAATACTACTCACGTCTCTTCCCCGAGTACAAGCACACACGGACTCTCAGGAATCGATGCCATCACAGTGACCGAGTCGCAAAAGCTCTGAGTCGAACAGCAGCGATGGGCAGTCGCGAGCTCGAGCACTTCTCAGCCTCATTCATGATTGACGCCAGCTTATTCTTCGCGTCCTGCAGGCCCTCCTGGACATGGCCCTACCTGACGTCGCTCGCCCTCACCTCGCAGTGGCTGGACCCAGAAGCGTCCCAGGCCAACATCGTCGAGCTGCTTACTTCTGCGGCAGCGGTGGCTCGTCGGATGCCAGAGCTGCAGACCATGGGGTTGTGGAATGGGCAGAGACGATTGGCCACCCTTTTCCAGTACCAGTCACGGCCTGCTACTATTACCTGGAGAAGCACGTGGGATTTCGCCCTGCTGCCGTCTGTCATCCCAGCCTGGGAGGCTGTTGCGAACTACCATGGCGCCGCAGAGCTCGATGTCAAGAAGGAACTGTTCAGAAACCCTACTGTCTTCAAATCCCACGGTGATGCGATCCACTATTTGAAGCTTGCACATCCAGTGGTCCGGCCTGTTTCGTTGCAGCAAATACGGATGGAGAACAAGGTCCACAGACGTTGGCGGAAAATGCGCAAGGCGAAGGCTCGGCGGGATATGGGGGAAGATCGAGAAGTGGCCAACTGATGCCACGAAGACAACGCAGGGAGACCGCACCAACGCGTGAAAGCTCGAGTTGCCTAAGTACTTAAGTAGGTACAGATGATGCTCAGGATCAGTAACTGGATACATACTAAGTTCTATACGTTATCTTCTAAGCCTTCTAATGATCTGATAGCGTATTCAGGTATAGTATAGATATAAAGGTAATGAATGTTTAATATATCTATTTAAGAGTAATATTAGATAAATGTTTTAGGTGACGTAGTTCCTAATCCGTTCATAATCTAAAGTCGTATAGTCCCTTAATATAGAAGTAACTAAACGCTCAAGGAGCTAGCGTATATAAAAACAAAGTATTTAAATAAATAGTATTAATTTTAATACAACGATATTTCTATAAAACGTAAAGTTTAATACATTAATTTATATCGAAATTCTTTTTCACGAACTAATAATATTATAAGTACTTTTAAGTATATTATTATTTTAGTATAAAAATAGATAGTACTATTTATATATATATATATATATATAAAATAAATACTTTTAGAATAAAAAAGCCTTTATCTTATATTTTAAATAATTATAAATATAAAGTATAACTAAAAGTTTTATAAAAATATTATATAAGAAAAAGTAAAGTTATATCTATATATATATAATATACACTGTAGTTTTAAAGCCCTACTTTATATAACTATTAAGTTAAACTTCTAAGACATTTATTAGTCTCTACCGCGCTACGTACATAAGTGCCTAGGTACCTAGGTTCCTATTTAGGTATGGGGTCCCCCATGACTATCTACAAACCTTATTTTGCAGCCCCTTGAGATCATGGGCTAGGGAAACCAGGGCTCCCCGCATTTTGGCATGCATGAATCGGGCCTGTGGTAGCGTAGATCCGCTGCGACGCTGTCATCAACCGACATCAGCCTCTCACCGTTGCTCAGTACCTCCTCTCTGCCATACCATCGGAGGACCGGAACGATGGAATCTGCTCGGCTCGGCTCACAGCTGCCTCGAATCGACCTGGAAGCACATCACACTGGTGTCATCAAACGCATTCGACAGGCTTGCAGCAACTGCCGGTAGGTGTCTTGTGCTGCCCGTGCCCCGGATCTTCGGACCTCGGCCAGGGGACCATTAATCATCCATCCTCAACCAAACCACAACTTCTGAGCTCAGTGTTCACCAGCTGCCCTGGCCCACTCAACAGAAGTCACCCCGAACTTTTCATTTCTGGATGTCAAGAAGGCATGACATGAATCAGCAAGCTGACGGGACTCCCCATGCAGGAGGCGGGAGACGAAATGCTCGGGCGAAAAGCCGCAATGCGTGAATTGTAGGCGAATCAAGCGTTCGTGCCATTACGAGCCGTACTCGGCAACTTCGACATCTGCAGCACTTGCAACACTTCAGAGTGCGCAGATATCTGGCGCTGAGCCGGGATCCCACAATGTGAGAGCGAAGTGGTCGTCCTTCCTTCCTACGGTGCGCCTTGTCAGACTTCAGGACTGACAGGAGTCCCACAGGCCGAGCTTTTGCAGAGGATAAAGACCATAGAGAGCCAACTTGCAAGGCTAAGCAAGGGACATGCGCAAGTGATTCTGAATATCCAACCCCTGACACCGACTTGCTGACCGCCAGGTTCAGCGACGATTCTTCTAGTCCGGAAGATTATTCCCCTTGTTCCAACGCCAGTGACGGAAATGTCGCGGCCATAGCCCCTCAACGACGACACTCTAGTGTTCTGTATAGACCATGGGCATCCTACGCTACACATCAACAGTAATATGTTCCCCTGAAACTCTAACAATGAGCCTAGCTGATAACCGCTGTCATGTAGGAGATTCAATACCCTGCCGCCCCACAGCATCGTGGAGGCACTCATTGACGCATATTTCGTCCGAGTCCACAACCAGCCGTACGCCTACTTCCACGAGGACCGCTTTAGGCGGAACCTGGAAGGCGGTCTGTTACCAAAATGTCTCATCTTCGCCGTGATAGCATCTTCTCTCCGCTTCACAGACCTCGACTTCTATCGCGGCAGCACGGCAGAGGCGACAACAGCCTACGCAAGGGAAGCATGGCTTTCGGTTCTCAACGATCACATGACGACGGAGAACTCACCAAGTCTACACGTAGCTCAGACATTAAACATTTTGGCAATAATCGATTTCACATGTGAGTAATCAGAGTCACTAGTCAGGGTATTTATTGTACGGTGCCAGCCAACTCTGATCCGAATACATAGCCGGTCGAATCAGCTCAGGCTGGCTAAAGATCGGCCTGGCCATCAGAATCGCCCAAGACCTGCAGCTCATGAAAGAACCCAGTGAGGAGCTGTCCAGTGTCGAACGAGAAGAGCACAGGCGGGTATTCTGGTCCATCTACCTCCTTGACAAACTGGTGTCTTGTGGCAAATCGCGGACGCCAGCTATTTCGGACGAGGACTGCCATGTGCAGTTACCGTGCGACGAAGACACATTCCGCAAAGGCGAACACAAGAACACCGCCACACTCGACGACCTACACCAATGGAATGCCGAGTCCATATCCGCCTGTGGCAATTTCGCCCTGGCGCTGCTGGTCGGGTCTGCTCTGGGGAGATGTGCCCGCTACGTACTCCACGAGCGCAGGAGGGGCGAGGTACCGCCATGGGATTCATGTTCGAAAATGGCCTCAATCAACTCCTTCCTCCTTGTGGTTGAATCCCACCTCAAGATCGACGAGCAATCGATTGGGGATATCATCGCTGCCAACCAGCTGAGCTCGGAAGACGACGGCATTGACCATCAGGCAATAGCCCATGTCATCTTCGCCCGTGCCATCTTCCACCTCTGCCATATTCTTCTCAACCATCCCTTTCTCATACGCCTACATCTCCCAGAGCAATCCGATGGCGCCCCTCCCAGCTTCCTCTCGCGGGCTTTCCGGACCGGCGCCGAGCACGCCCGGCAACTTGCGAGATTCCTCGTCGACGCTGCGAATGCGGGGTGCCATGTTGCTTCCTCGTTTTACGCCTACTCGATCGCCGTCGCTGGCAGTGTGCTGATCCTTCATTCCGTTGGTGCAAGGAATAGAACGCCTCATCAACGCGCCGAGCTCGACGAGGGCGTACAGCATGCTATAGACACTTTGGATCGCATGGGCATGATCTGGCGCCATGCTTCAAAAATGGTAAGTGTTTTCGGATTTTTGCGGTGCGGCGGTGAGATCCGGGCGACCTTCTCTTTGGGCTTGCCTAAGTACCTAGGCGACCCAAGTGGAGGAAGTCTTGCAATTTGAAATCATGTGCTAACGCGTCTTGACGTAGAAAACCCGACTGCAGTCGTTTAAGCAGCACGCACACATTTTCGCCTCAATCCTCGACCCACATACGTCACCCAAGTTGGATATAGACTCCGAATTGGCCCTCTGGTCGATGGTAGACTATGGCACAATGTGCTCTGAAGACCAGCTCATTATGCCTGCGCAGTCCGTCTCGGCGACCAACTCCGAAAGCGAAGAAGTACCACGAAGCACCTCATCTGCGACCCTGGCGATTGATGCGAGAGGACAGCAGCCGGGAGACTTGTACCTTCCTACCTATGAAATGGCATTCGACAATGCTTTTGATATTCCCTCTCTGGACTATCTCCTTGATCTCGCACCTGGAGGGAGCCAAGTATGAGAAAGGCTGATAAATTCGGTCACATGACTTCAGGACAACATCAGACGTCTCGATCAGTCGCATGTGCAAGTGCAATGAAGATCAATTGGATACTGAGAATAATTCAATACTACAATTTATTGATGGGAGTACAAAGTACCTCATGCGCATCATCATACAGCCTTTCGTCGTACGTTTGCGATCCTTGTTGTTATACTGGGCATTATTGAGAGAGTTCAGCCTCCATAATGCCCTCCAAGGGCCTCCGTGCAACATTGGCCTTGCGTGTGTAACCACGAGCTACGCTAACAAGTCCCTTCATAGTACCTAGGTATCATCATCGGCCACTATAATGACAATGGACATCACTTCTGGGTCCCTGAAATCCTCTAAAATCGGCGAATCAGAACTGGTGGCTTAAGCATTTCTTTGTGCACGTTTGTCCGAATCGTATTTGGGCATTGCCTACCGGAGTTTTGGCTCGTAAAGCTTTGAACGGGTCGGCGTGGAACGTCGGAATGACTTGTACTTGGCTTATTAAACGTCACATTGTCACGCATAAAGGCATTGTTCCACTTTGCTCTCGGTATTTGCTTGGGTTCCCGTCAACAATGTGATTGTTTGGGTCAAGAACACTATTTAATAGGCCTGCTAGCTCACACCAGAAAAATTTACTCAACTTCAAAACACCGCAGTCACCCTGGGCAGCCATCACAACCAGAAACATACAAAACTTTCTAGCCCGCTGCTGACACACATTACAGAGATGGGTAACCACAACTCCAGAAGCTCGGCCGTAATGGTCCAGCGTCGTCAGCTCGCCCACAACCAGTTGATTGACTATTTCGACTTTATGGGTCTCCCAACAGAGATACAAACCATGATCGTCGGTTGGCTTTGTCCAAATTGCGCTTTCGGGGATGGTGAGATCGCATCCACAGAGGAAGCACGGGAGCTCCAGCGCAGCTTGGGCAACCTCGCAGTTTGCAGCTCGCGTCTCCTAAAGGTGGCGAATGGACATACCTTTCATTCATTCGTCATGCCACAGGACCCGGCCTTCAGCGACCGCCAGACGTGGATTGGAGATCCTGAACGTGATGCAGATGTTGGTTTAGCGCACCGCTATCATAACCGGGCCTTTGCTAACCTGCTTGAGAGGTTGTTAAACTACGCACAGCTAAGAGAGGATCTCAAATTCCTCTCTCTTCGCAATTTCACCCTCAGGTTCAAGGCAGGCATCACCAAAGGAAGACTCCGTCTTTTCATCAACTCAAGCCGGAGCCTTGGTCTCCCAGTGCCAGCCTTCATCCCAGAATTACTGGGTCTGCCCAACCATACAAGTAACAACCCTCCTTCATTACAAGCTCACTCTTATTGGTTGGATGGAGAACTGTGGCTGACGGAGAGAATGTTGGAACAGGATTGCACACGTTTCGATACTTGGCTGATCAATTTGCTTCTCTTTAGACTTGCCCCTAAGCTTGAAAAGCTAATGATGGACCGAGAAATCGTGGGGCGCTGTTTCCAAGTTGATCCTCCTACAGGAAACCTTCCTTCAGTGTCAACCTTGGGCATACCGGAACCGAACGGGGACTTTGTGTTTGCACGTGGCAGACTGCTTCACCGAATGGAGATGATACTCGAGAGCTTCCCCAATCTACGGGCCTTCCAGAACGATGACGGTCGCCTGGAGGCGTACCCAAACCGCCTCATCCGTGCTCCTGACACGCCGCCTTTGGGACAGCATCTTCGCAGGCTGGTGTTATCATCAGAGCAACCCGGCCGCCTCCGCAACGTCACACGGATGCTGCGAGAGTTCCCCAACCTCGAGGAGTTCTACTTTCACCGCAGACGTGCGCATTCGTATGGAGCGCGGACCTGGAACTTCTCGAACGCCAATGTGTTCGACGCCCTGCACCACTCACTCCGCGTCCTGAAGTACACCAGCGCGTGGGTCACGCTGCACCCGCATCCAGACGACTTCCGCATCGAAATCGACTGTTTCGAAGAGCGCAACAACTCCGACGTGCCCCATCTTGCTGCCTTTACCAAGCTTGAGCGCCTGGATATCGACCAGGCACTCTTGGGCCGCATGGCAACGGTTCGGGACCAACTCGCCGCACCAATCGGCCCACACTTCCCCGGCCTGGACTGGAAGCTGCCCCAGTCTCTCCGCAGGCTCACAATCAGGTACGTACATGACTGGGCCGCGCTGGCAGCGCAACTTATCCCTCTCGCAGTGGCAAAGCGCGCTGGCGGCCAGTTCCCATTCCTCGAGAGCATCTACATTGTCATCGCACCGGTTGGTATAGTTTCCTATACGGGTACATGGCCCCTTGAGATGTCGCTCAATACCAGTCAGCTCGAAGTAGTTCGCTCCACGGGTTTGCTCCTCAGGGACGTCGGAATCCAGCTCTGGGTTAGCACCGAGGACATTGGACCCCGTCCACCCGAGTTGGACGACTACCTAGATGGCGCCGAAACTCTTATCGCCATCAACTTCCAGGTCTTTAACTTTTACCCTATCTGAGTAAGGCTTGTTTGCGCGGAGTTGTGTTCGTTTGTTTGGTTTGCTGCCAGTTAGTGTTTTCAATACCGTATGCAATATTTAATCCGAAAATTTCGACCTGTACTTTGTGATTATGATTTCTCTCCCTTCTAATTTTCTGCACTAAATTGACCCATGTAATGCGTGGCCACTTTCTATTTTCGGCGGGCATCATCTTGCTCTGGTTCCAATGTAAATGGGCCGCGAGACTCGGCCTGCGTGTGCATCGCACAAGTGGCTTTGACATGGGTCAAGTTGACCACAATTAGCCATTTCCGTTGCTTATCGTGTATGTCTACTTAGGTACCTACACTTCTCGTATTGTAGGCTACATAGTTCCTAGGTAATGTAAGTAACTGCTGGGATTATTAAATACTCGGGTATGGGCACCATTACCGTACCGAGATCAAAACGCAAGACAGTCTGCTTCGGGATCAAAGGGCAGGCTAAGAATGGATGACGCGGAGAGCCTTGTAAATATACAGTCTGCAAAGAAATACGAATGTACGTGGAAGCTCCCCAGTGCAGTTATACATGTATACTTAGATATATATAAAGACACCTAGGTATGTATCAACGGGTTATCACACGAGGAGCGGCGAGGGGAATGCAAATACCTAGGCAACAGGTATTTACACATGGTCTGTCTAGCCATTCCCCTATACCCGTGGACTTCGAGCTGTCAGCCTCGACGGGCCCTCGGACCGCCTGTACCTAGGTCCTGTCTCGCCTCAGCCACAGTACGGAGTACGTCCAAAAACAAACATGTCCACATTTGCATACCCGGGGTTCAGACCTTCGGATGCCCCCCTGCGATGCAAGCGGAGAGGGACCAACGCAGTAGAGGCCCCTGGGTACCCCACGGGGTATGGCAGCATCGTAGATCAACCCATGTGGGACCAATCTCATCTAAAGTACCCAAATTCTAAATCCGTCATGCGGGGAAAGGTTCGGCTGACAGGCATGGATGGCCCCGGGGTGTAGCGGGCATTTAGCAGGCCTCGCAACAAGCTGAACGGGCTCGACCACCTGGTGGTCGGAGCTGACGGCAATGGGTGCCCAGGTGACCTCGCTCGGTCCGTGAATTTAGATTCCCGTTCTTGGCGGAAACAACTCAGGTATTCCGCAGAACCAGATGCAAGAGTAAAAAGCCGGCCTCTTTATGATTCGTCCTCTAGCTGTGTGTGTCAGTTTGGTCTTCTCCACATTGCCGTCCATCTACGTACCTACCTTACCGCTCTAACCAACAGTAGTCATGGCGACGCCCGAGTACAGCCAGACACAAGCTATTGTCTGCCGCCAGCCAATTGGCGGAAAGAGACAGTGGGCACTCGAGCAGGTTGCCATAGCTCCACCATCCGACGACGAAGTCATAGTTGAGATAGTGGCCTCTGGGATCTGTCATACTGACTTTATCTGCGGAAGCGCCCCGGATGAAGATGTCGCCCTGGGGCTCCCACCATATCCACGAGTCCTTGGTCACGAAGGTCTGAAATTCCTCCATGAAAAAAAGTTGATTGTGACAGAATAGCTAACATGTTTGTCACATCAATGCATGTAGGGGCTGGTTATGTCAGGTCTGTCGGGCCAAAAGTGACCAAAGTCCGACGTGGTGACAGAGTTTTACTGTCATTCTCTTTTTGTTCGCAATGCCACAACTGCCAATTTGGCTCCCCAGGCTACTGCCGTGACTTCACAGCCATCAACTTTGGCGGATCGACCAATGGGTTTGTTAGTTCAGAACCCTCAACACACGGAGAGGCCATTGGCGGTTCATTCTTCGGGCAGTCCAGCTTTTCACGTCTGACTCGAGCCAAGGAGAAATCCGTCGTGAGAGTAACGGAATTTCTCCAGGACGACGACGATCTCAAAGTCCTCGCGCCGCTGGGCTGTGGCATCCAAACTGGGGCAGGCACGATCACCGAGCTCGCCATGGCAAAGCCCTCAGACAAGGTCGCAATCATCGGCCTTGGTGCGGTGGGGCAAGCGGCTCTCATGGTACAGTTCACCACTTTTCGATCCCCTTGGGCATCTATGTGATTAACTGGCTTCGATATAGGCTGCCAAGATAAGAGGCTGTCGTACCATCATCGCCATAGACCGGATTCCGTCGCGCCTGGAGCTCGCGACGAGTTTGGGAGCAACCCACGCTGTGAATACGTCCCTGTTGACAAAGAGCTTGACCAACGAGATCATGACCATAACTGGAGGCACCGGAACCACAATTACGGTGGATGCAACCGGCGTTGTTCCCCTCATTCAAGAGGGCGTCGAATTCACGGCCAATCAGGGGAAAATGATTCTTCTCGGCCTCGCCCCAACGGATGCGGGCCTGGAAATCCCGCTGGTGAAATACATGTTTGTACGTACGCCGAATTAGTGATTCGTTCTCCTATCTGTTCTCTTCGACTCTGCTGACATTCAAACAGTCCGGGAAGTCGATACTAGGCTCGATGGAAGGTAGTGTGTTGCCGGAAGATGTGAGTTGGAGCGGCTGATATGAACTGCTTTCCCCAGATTATAGACTACCAGTTTGCTGATTTTTACAGTATATCCCTAACATGATTAAATGGTATCATGCGGGGCGCTTCCCCGTGGGAAAGTTGATCAATTTCTACCCAGTAACAGAATTTCACAAAGCGTTGAAGGACATGGAGGATGGTGTCGCTATCAAGCCGGTTTTGTTGTGGTAGGATTTTTTAACTAAAATCTACGTCTTGGCGTTTACAACTCTATGAAGGCACGGCATATTTTTTACATACAAACGGAGGGCAGGAACGAAAGGCCTTTAGCTTATTGTGGTAAAATGGCATCAATTGATGAATTGTGTGGGATCCGCGTTTCATACCGTACCCCACCCACCTTTGGTCACACCCACCTTTGGTCACCCATTTGCACCCAAAGTGAGGGCATTCCACTTACACCCATTTGCTCAATTTTGCCTGTATCGTAACGTTTCTATAGTTAATTAATAGGATTTTGAAAGCTCTATACATCTATAGTGCTTTTTAGTATTTTACGAATTAGGCTAGCGGTTTAGATTAGTAAAACCTAGCCGCTAGTTGTCTCCTTCTAAGCTGGGCAATCCTTATAAGCTATAAATCTTCTCCTCTTTAACTACCACCGAATTACCTACTATAGCTACTAAAATAAAGCTAGTAGGTAGAGCTTAAAACTATACAAAGTCTTAAATAGAAGATGCACTAGCTATAGTACAAAACGACGGCGTTGCGCCTAATAAAGCGGCTAAACAATATAGTATACCTAAAACCTTATTTATACAATAATTAAAGATAGAAAAAGTTTTTAATTAGTAAATTTAACCTACTTAACGACTATCTAATATTTAAGAAAAAAGTATTGCTACTTGGATTTTACGCTAAAAGAAGCTAGGCTATACTTTAATAGCCTTTCTAGTTTATACTTTTATTATAACTATTTTTAAAAAAAATAGCAATATAAAGCCCCTTAGTAAAAACTAAACCAATAGCTTTAAGAAAAAGAATTCTAATATTTAATCTAAAATAGGCTATAAATAAAAAGTAAAGAGGTTTACTATATTTACTTCTAAGGCAATTAACTAGTTTTTTAACTGTTTTAAAAACTTTAAATAGGTAAAATCTAACTTAATAGTTAATATAAATAAAAGCAATATTATAAAGAGAAGTAGTATATTTATTTTCTTTTAACTTAACTATATATAGTTAAATAATTAATAATTATATAGGTTATAATAAATTTATATTTAAAAGTATTAATAGCTAATTAATAGTAGTTAAAGCTAATACTACTTAAGCCCTAGTTATAGTAATAAACTTAGTTACTATAAAGAGTATTTATTTACCCCTAGGTATTATTTTTAAAGGAAAATAACTATAAATATAGTAGTTTATAAAGTAATTAAAGTTAATTATACCCCTAGAATAGGGCTTTAATATATCTAAAAATAGGTAAATAAGTAATGAAATTGCAATTAACTAGCTTTAGGATATTTTCCTATTTATAATTAATAAAATGTATAATAATAATAAATTTTAAGCGATTTTTCTTATCCTTAATAATTATAATAGTTATAAAAGCGTTAAGTTTATAATACTATACTATAGGTATAATATTAACCCTTACTAGCTTTTAGTATATACTTTTTATAGTTTACAACTTCTTAACAACAAAGTATTTAGTGTTTTTAAAGCAGTATTTAATAGAGTAATAGAAAACTTAAATAGCTAGATAGATTTAAGTCCTTTTAGTAAAATTAACTTTATTAAATATCTTATTAAAGCCTGCAAGGCTATTAGTAAGCGAAATATTAAGAATACTTTCAAGTATATAGGGATATACTTTATCTTTTGCAAGAAGGTATTATAGTATCCTGAAATTAGGCCTAATAAAGCTTTTAAGCTAATTATTAAAGTTCCTAAGAAAAAATCTAGCGATAATAATACTAGTAGTTAATTCTTTATTAAAGAGGTTAACGAAAACTACGTAAGTAAAGACTATATCTTAAGTCTAGCTTTAAGAAACAATAGAATGGCTAAATATAAAGCTAAGAAGATTGCTAACAAGATTAACTCGTTATAGGTACAAGTTACTCTACTAAAAAGAGAAAATCCTAGCCTTAAAGCTAAAAAAAAATCTAAGAAAAAATAAAGCGCTAAAAGGTAATTTTAAACCCTAACTAGGAATTTATTACTATGTTTAAAATTAGTAATAAGAACTTTACTATAGAAGCCCTAGAAGAGCTTCCTAAGCCTTAAAAACGCTATAAAGTTGCTATAGTTAAGGTAGAAGAAGAGGAGGAGGATAATATCAAAAATACATTTAAGCTAGAAGTTTTAGAGGAGATTATATTACGCAGTAGGCGTGTAATTCGATAACTAGCTAGACTAAATGATTAAGGAACTTCTTATAATCATTTTAATACTATTTATAGGTGTATAGGAAGAGGATTAATTGATTTATAGCTATTTGAATACCCTTACTTTGGGTGTAAATGGGTGACCAAAGGTGGGTGTGACCAAAGGTGGGTGGGGTACGGTATGGCAAATCCGCCTCAGAGGCTTTCATGGAGGATCCTGTTGTGCTGACCGTTAGTTAAGGATTTGGCTATAATGTATCTTTCCTACCTGCTTTACATCTCTAACTACTACTATCTAGCTCTCTTATTATTTCTTAACGTATATCCTGGGGGACTGGTCTTATAAGAGCGCTTTAAAAACTCCTTCTCTTCCTATTATTTACGTATATTCATGCCGTTTCTTCAAGCTATTTTCCACAAATACATGTTGTTAAAATACTTAAACCATTATCAAATAACAACACGAACAAGTTATTAAGTAAGTTTATTTGAAATAAGTTCTTGTTACCTGTTTAAAAGCGCTTCAGTATGATATTTTAGTTTTTGAAAATATTAATCATTGAGTTATTATGTAACTAAGTTAAGTTAAGGTTACATGGCGGATTTACCGGAAATCATGGCGCCTAGCTTCTTCTATTAGACCCCTAGAACTAAAGATGATCTATTAATATAATCGATAACGTATGCTCTCGGAGTCATGTTCATGCGTATACACGAAAAGCAGACACAAGTTGGAGTATGGGATCGGTCCGTGGGCCGGACCGAGTAATACTTCGTCATGGGACACAACATGGACCAGCTGTGCCAAGAGAAGAACGTTTAAAGCACGGACTAACAGCAACCCGAAAGCCGAGGTTTGACAGAACAAGTTGGCTCACGGCTGCGTGCCGACGTGAGGGGTCCTTATTAACAGGAAAGGATGACGGACAACTTAATGCATAATCCAAGATAATATGATTATTACTCCGTCAACGTGCCTACAGATTAGTCCACAAAAGTTTCCCAGCAAGGTCTCAATCATCACTATATCTTGTTTCCACACATCAAGCCTATCATGGATGCCGTTGCAAGTACAACTAATGGTGGCCTGCCGACCCATGTCAAGAATGGTCCAGGACTCAACTTCAAGGGGAATTTTGTACAAATCATCAACGGCACAAGTGCTCCCACAAAGGCTAATCGCCATGGCGTCAACCCCGCCACTCTCGAACCCATGCCCGAGGTTCCCGTCGCAACGCAAAATGACCTCGACAATGCGGTGACCGCAGCCAAGGCCGCCTTCAAGGTCTGGTCCAAGACACCGTACGAGGAGAGACGCAGTGCCGTGTTAGCCTTCGCCGACGCAATCGAGTCCCTGCGGACTGAATTCCGGGACCTGCTCATATCTGAACAAGGAAAGCCTGTGAGGCCACCAGCACATGCAACAGCAGTATTTCCCGTGTGCTGATGAGACCAATCCAGATTCCACAAGCAGAGTTCGAAACGGACTCGTCCATCTCCTGGATGCGAGGTATGGCCGATATCTCGATGGCGGAAGACATCGTCGAAGATAGCGAGAAGAGAACGGTTATTACGCGCTATGTCCCTATTGGCGTGGTGGCCGCCATTATACCGTGGAACTTCCCGCTGCTCCTCGCGACGGGCAAGATTGCGCCGGCCCTTCTCACGGGGAACGTCATCATCGTCAAGCCTTCGTAAGCTACTAGCCCACAATGCCAAATTGCCTGGAGACGTGTGTGCTGACCGTTGGAACGAGACCATTCACCCCATACGGCGGGTTGAAACTGTGCGAGCTGGCACAGCGCTTCTTTCCTCCGGGTGTTGTCCAGTCTCTGAGTGGGGACGACAATCTCGGACCCTGGCTGACGAGCCACCCTGGTATCGACAAGATCAGCTTTACTGGGTCGACGGCTACGGGGAAAGCTGTCCTACAGAGTGCCAGCAAGACTCTAAAGAGAGTCACCCTCGAGTTGTGAGTGCCGTGACGAGCTAAGTCCAACCGGCTGAATCCAAGCACAGTACTAAGACGCCACACACAGGGGCGGAAACGATCCTGCAATAATTCTCCCGGACGTCGACGTGGATATAGTGGCCAAGAACATAGCAACCTGGGCGTTCCTGAATTCCGGCCAAGTTTGTCTAAACCTCAAGAGGATTTATGTTCATGAGTCCATCTATGAAGAATTCAAGGCAGCTCTAGTCAAGCACGCGGGAAGCTTTACTCTCGGCGATGGCTCGACGCCAGGGGTCACGCATGGCCCACTGCAGAACAGTATGCAGTACAACCGAGTCAAGACTTTTTTCGACGACATTGCCAGCCAGGGCTGGAAGGTCGCTCTCGGAGGCGAGATGCCGGCATCTGAGCAATCAGCCAAGGGGTACTTCATCAAGCCGACCATCATCGATCGGCCGCCAGAGAAGTCGCGTATCGTGGTCGAAGAGCCGTTTGGTATGTCGCCGTGTTCCCTTTTCTTTCATCCCCCATAACTGGAGATTAAACAATCCTCGCCTAGGTCCTATTGTCCCCCTTCTGAGTTGGCAGAACGAGGAGGATGTGATTAACCGCGCCAACGATACCACCATGGGGCTTGGCGCCTCCGTGTGGTCAAATGATATCCGAAAGGCGACCCGGATCGCCAAGGAGATGCAAGCAGGCAGCGTCTGGGTCAACACCCACTTTGACCTGTCACCGATGGCGCCTTTGACTGGTCACAAAGAGAGTGGAATCGGGACGGAATGGGGAGTGAATGGTCTCAAGGGATTTTGCAACGTACAAACCTTGTTCCTGAATAAGATGGTTGCGCAATAATGTGCGGGGGGTTGTTTTAATGGTTCGGAATTAGTAGGCTGATTACCCTCATGAACGACATGTTAGTTTGTCAGGGCGTGCCAAGCCTGTAAAGGAAGAGATTGGTAGAAGATTCACAATGTTCCTCGTATCTGGAATCTTTTCAGGGAGCTTGCCATACATCGGATTTCTGGAACCCAGGACAGCTGATGCCCGAGGAAAAAAACATGAGCTTTGACAACCCGGTGGTGATCTTAAACACGTTTAATCGTACCTCCGCCGGCAGACAAAAACGAGTCAAACCATCCTCGAACCATTCCCGAACCCCAAAAAGGTTCTGCTCCGGGCCCCCGGGGGGTTATACCGTTCACCCTCACCGAGATGGGGTTATCCAGCAGTTTGGCAACTGTAACCAGTCATACTCTAGCATAACCCTTGGGCGGCAGCCAAGAAGTAAGCGAAGTTTTCAAAGTGCAGTGAATAAGAGTGGGGGCTGCCTGTATTTTCCAGGGCTTGATATCCTGTTTCAGATATTACGCAGCGTTCGCTGTGGGATGGCCAAAAGAGTGGGTCGCCGCGCCGACTGAGACAAAGCTCTGTCTGAGACGCACCCCGTGTACGCCGATCGCGCAGGGCATCACGTACAGGCCAAGCGTGGCGCGCTCTGAAAAAAGACTGCAAGCTGTTTTATCTGGACTGGTTTCTACCGGTATATGCTCAATGGTACCCGCGGACCGAGTTCATGAGTCTTCGCTCGACATGCAAAACTTGTAGCTGTCGCTACGCTTTTTTTGTCCCCCTTGCAAATTCAATGCCTCCGGTCGAAATCGGTACTTTAGCGATATTAGTCGTTAGCATTAATCATTCGCTTTCGAGCACACCATGAAGTCTACCACATTCTTCCTTGCTGCTGGCGTCGCAACAATAATATATGCTCAAAATGGTCCGCGAGAAAGACTTAGCCGTCGGTCGGTCGAATCAAACAACAGGAGAGTCGATTTCATCACAGGCAACGCCAAGACTCTCAAGCGTCAGGATGCTGTTCCCTCAGCTGTACCCGTTACGTCCAATGGAACAACAGATCTAGAGCAAAAGCCCGAAGAGGAAGAAGATGAGAAGGAGGAGGAGGAAAGTGAGAGCGAGAGTGAAAGCGAGAGCGAGAGTGAGGAGGAGGAGGAGGAAGAAGAGGAAGAAGAAGAGGAGGAAGAAGAAGAAGAAGAAGAAGAGCCAGAAGCAGACCAAGGAGAGCCTAGCGAGGCAGGAGAAGAGCAAGAGGAATCAGAGGAAACAGAGGCGGTTGGCATCATAGCTGAGGAATCAGGGGGACAAGATCAGGCCGAGGTTCAGCCTCCCGTGGGAAATGGTGGAACCGCTCCCGCAGCTGTCATCGAGGGCCCGGACGGCGGCCAGATTGCGATGGGTATGGGTATTACGAACGCGGATGGGTCATGCACCTGTAATGCTGTTTGTCCAGCTGGCGGAATGCAAGGGTAGCCAACACTGTGAATAGATAAGGATGGCATGCGAAGGGGGTTTTACGCAACTTTGATAGATACCCAAACACTCAGTTCAATTTTTCACGGAGTACAAAATATTTTTCGTGGTCGATACATTACTGTGTTGGTTAATAGAGTCTTGGTTTGCTTTGCAAAAACGGTTGAATTTACTATGGGTATTTATCTATTTGCGTACAACGTTCAATGACATCAAAAGTTTTAGAGCAGCCCAGGTCATTCGCCCTGTCTCACACATTAAATACTTGAATGATGCCCAAGATACCAAGCCCTCTACCGTCTCGAAAATACCCAGTTTTTGTGAAAAACAAATCCCAGGACAATGGCAGAAATTCCGACAGTAACGGCTGAAGTGATGAGTTTTACTTTCCGCGTCGCTGGCGCGAGGATATACTCTGCTGCGGCGTTGAATTCGGCGAGGGCATTCGATCTGGGATACTCGTCATCTGGGATTGGTTTGTCAAGAAACTGGCAGATCTCCTTGAATCCGAATCCCTTCTCAAGATCGAGTATGAGCAATCTTTCAGGTGGGACCAGGGCCTTGACCTTATCCTCGCTTTGAAGGGCCAACCCGTCAGCGCAAGATTCGTTAAAACACAGCAAGAGACCCGTCGTGACTTGGACTCCTCATGGCAGACTTACTAAATCTTCAGGTTCTTCTCTAATGCTGCACGGGCGTCAGGGTGATTTGGAGGCAAGCCATCTGACCACCTGTTCCACATCAGGCCAAACATGCGCTCGAGTTCCCTCACGAATTCGTCACAGTATCTCGCGGCTGAGAGTGGCCACCGACCTAGCTTGGCGTAGTATGTACCAAGGGTGCCGCTCAGGGACTTTGAGAAAGATTCTGGGCTCCTTGTCGTCAGGATGAACTTGATGTCTGGGTCGGCCAGGAATAGTTCGAGGCCTGCTGTTCCAAAATAACAAGGACATTCTACCAAGCACTGAAAACTGTTAGCTCTCATGTTCTCCTTTTTGTCTACCGGTGGCCATGTGTGAATTAAAATGGACGGGTCTAGCTCACATCATAGTCTCCAAAGAGCTTGTTGAAGTCCTCCCGCGACCATGGTTGAGTGGTTTCGCTGGCAACCATGGCATCGCATAGTGCATGTAACTCCTTTGTGCCATGGGGAAGGAGTTCCGTGATATGGAATGGTCGATAGCCAATCAGTTTGAGGGACTGGAAGAGTCCAATAGTCCCTGTTCTACAGTTTTGGTTGAATTAGTGACTTTACTCCAGTGCTGTCACGGCTTCGTGGCGTAATACTGACCTGCTTGCACCCAGCCCAATGACCTTCAAGGGCTGGACTGCCTTTGGCGGCGGGAGCTGCTCTAGAGCACTAGACATGATCTCTTATCACGGTAGTTCCGAGGTACGACAGAGTGAGTGATGAGAATAGGGACCCTTATTGTTCCAGGTAGCTCAAGCTGTGATCCATTCGCTTATATACAGGCCTGATTAGGGCACGCAAGGGCTCCGTGCTCCTTTCAGATTTTGTCAAGAATGACTCGTGAATGCCTCAAAAGCCATCCCGAAACAGACAATCTTCAGGACGATGGTCCTGTGATGGAGATGAATTTTCCCATCTTACCATGCTTATCTCGTCAGAGTCAGCTCGGACTAGGAATTCTCCTCAGTGACCCATATCAGGTGTGGGTTTGGTAAACGATATCGAACAGTGAAACTTCTCACGGAGGCTGTGTCCGCCCTTGGATCGTTCACCGCTAAGTCCATGAACATGGTGGGCTAAATCTTTTGGACAGACGGTGGGGACTGGAGGAGCACTCGATGCAATCTGGATTCACAGTCAGTAGTAGCACTTGAGCCCAGGCCCAGAGCCAATGGTCATATCTTGATAGCAATGAAAAGTTGGGAGGAGGATGTACTGAGTAATTGGTGATCATTGTTGGCCCCACAAAAGGTAAGTTCCGTTTCTAGCCCTGACTGGTGTGCGTTTGGTTCGTTGGCGACATATTGATACGGGGCTCTGATCCTCGCAGGTAATCAAGGTCGGCCACTGCAGCCATTCTGAGAAATAATTTGACCGATTCAAGCACTCTTGTCAAAGCTTGGTTTTTTCCACCCCCAGTTTCGGAAGTAAATGCAGCCATGCTTGACTGAGAGGCCACGTGATAACCTGGATTTCGACCTGGATGGCTGCCGCAGGGTCTAATCTCCACATGTCATACCAATCGCAACCGTACCCAGGTACGCCCACAGTAACATCCTAGGGATCCGCAGATAACGATTCATGTACGCTGAGTATATAGTCAACCTATTTTTTGTGCTCTGTATAGTACCATTCTATGTCACGTATCTTTTGGTGTTGTCAGCTCGATCAGCCGTTTTTTTTGGTCTTAGCATCCTCATGGCTGCCCACTTCGAGAAGGCGTGTTTATCACAGGAGACTGTGGAAAAAGCCTCATCCTATTGTGCAGAGCTGGCAACTGATCTCAGTGGCTTCTATAGCGCAGCATGGTGCTACACAAAAAGTCTTTACATTTGCTCTTCAGATGCCACTTGCAGTTTGGTCCGACCATCCGGCCAACCAGACGTTTTCCAGGTCTCCAATGTCTCGGCAACATTTGGGAAGCACATGACAATAGAAGACGCTTGCTCTTCGGTTCGGATAAAAGAAGCCCAAACGGTGAACAGCGATGCTCTCGCCAGTTATCCTGATATCAGAGCTGACTTGCGCAATGCTGGCATACTCATTGGAGACGCCGAGTTTCCCCAGACAGATGCCTCAGGTGTGCAAGTTGGGATATTGCCACGATTGTTTGTGGTCATCCATGGTACTCAGATACAAATGGGCTATGTGCCCAACTCGGTCCCAGCCTATTCTGCGGAGTCTTTCCTTGATACATTCGTCAAAATCGTCACACAATTCGTCTGCCAGTCTCACAGCACACCTCTGCTTGATCTGGACGTCCTAGGCCCGTACAACCGCACAATTATTGACCGCTGGACATCTTCGGAACTTGTTCGGGCTGAAAGATGCATCCACCATTACGTCGATGAGCATGCGAGGAACACGCCAGAGAAAGAAGCCGTTATCTCTACGGAAGGTCCCAACTTCACCTACGCTCAGCTATCGAGGCTCTCGGACAAGCTGGCAACCCACCTCGTTTCGCAAGGCATCAAAAGGGGGGACTTTGTGCCTATTTTGTTCGACAAATCATCAGTGGCTGTTATTGCTGTCATATCAATCATGAAGGCAGGAGGAGCCTACGTTGGATTTTCCCCCGAGAGTCCGATCAATTTCTTGAGAGAATGTGCGGCAGTAGCAGATGCTCCTCTTGTCATCACGAGCCGCCAGCATGAGAGTCTCGTGGAAAGAATTGGTCGACTTTCCCTTGTCATTGACTCGGAGTTTCTTGATTCACTTGATTCCTGTCCCGAACAGGGCTGCTTCGAATCTCCTGCCACGCCGTCTGACCTGGCGTATTTGGGGTTTACTTCAGGCTCAACTGGTGTGCCCAAGGTGTGTGTGTACCTGCTGCTTTTCAATTCCAATTTCAAGTTTTCACACAGTGAAGAAACTGTACTCTACGAATTACAATTATTGACACCTCGAGCCGTAGGCGGTCATGACAGAGCATGCAGCATACGTGACCGACGCTTTAGCCCAACAAGAGGCGACACTACTGAAACCAAGCACTCGTCTACTCCATTTCGCCTCGTACAATTTCGACGCTACCAACTTCGACATCCTCAGCACCCTAATTGCAGGGGCCACGATCTGCGAACCATCAGAGTACAACCGCATCAACCACCTCGCAGCCGAGATCAACACCCTGGGCGCAAATTACCTGCCACTCACAGCGACCGTGGCACAGGTCCTCGACCCGCGGGAGGTGCCGGGCCTCGAAGTCGTCATCCTGTGCGGCGAGGCGAACAGCCCACAGGTCGTCGAGAAGTGGGTCTCATCAGGGCTGGACGTTATCAACGGCTACGGGCCGTCCGAAGCCTCGTGTGCGTTCTCGTGCAACATCTACACGCGGCAGAATCCCCAGGCGAACAACATCGGCCGCGCGCTCAAGGGTGCGTGTCAGGGCCACGTCGTCAATCCGCACAACCACAACCAGCTTCTCCCCGTGGGGGCGCTTGGTGAGCTTCTAATCCGCGGCCCAACGCTGGGGAGGGGGTATTTGAATGAGCCTGAGAAGACTGCGGCGGTCTATATTGACAGCCCAAGCTGGCTTCAAGGCTCGTCTCAGCCGGTGTTCAAACGTGTTTACAAGACGGGAGACCTCGTGCGGCAGCTTCCGGACCAGTCCTTTGAAATTCATGGTAGGATCGACAAGCAGGTGAAACTGAATGGCCAACGGATCGAGCTTGGCGAAATCGAACACCAAGTCGGGTGAGTCCTTGACGAAAAAAGATTTTCTGGAGAGGAAAGCTGGCTGACGGATCCAACCGCAAAACAGTCGAATCTTGCCGGAATATCAATCCGTCGCCGTGGAGGTCTTGCAGCTATCCTGGCAGGGAGGCCCGCGGACCTTCATATGTGCTTTTTACGCCCGAGCAATTGGTGGCCTTGCAGTGAGCAAGGATGCAAATTTAATTGACATGGAATCAGCGCCGCTTGACATCTCGAGGATCAAGGCTTTGCTTGCAGAAGATCTCAAGGCGGTCGCCATCCCTCAGGCATTCATTCCTTTGAAATCTATGCCCGTCACAACACAGGGGAAGCTTGACCGCAGAACTCTACAAGGCCTCAGTGTTCAGCTGGACCAAGTTACTTGGGCCAAGTTCTCTGGAACCAAGCTTGCTGAGGATAAAGTAACGTAAGTGGTATAAAGGCACTCTTACCTAGTCACCGAATACCCTCGTCTAACAGGAGCCACGACAAAGGGACAACTTCGAGAGACGACTTCAGTCACTTTACGCGCAGGTGCTGAACATCAACATTCAAGATATATTTCGAGACTCAGACTTCACTCAGCTGGGCGGTGACTCGGTCAAGGCCATCAAATTTGTTTCCCTGGCTAGGAAGGCCGGCCTCAATGCATCAGTGCCAGTCTGTTCCCCGTCACCCAAACCACTCCCAAGCCTCAGAAGTCGAGAATTCTTCTAAGGGTTAGCATAACTGACACGATAGCACCAAAGGACGTACTCCGAAATCCTAAGCTTCGGGAACTCTCCAGTGTTCTCCAGGCCCAGAAACAAGACTTTGAGAAAAGCACGTACATCCCGTTTCATTCGATACAAGACAGCCAAGACTTTGACGACCTCCTCGCCGAGGCGGCACGTTACACCAAGATGGATGACATAGAAGACATCTTCCCAGCCACTGACCTACAGGCATCATGCGTTGCATTCTCGACCTTCGGTTCCAGGCATTCCGGCGTGAATTGGTTGCTATGTGACTTTGACACCCCTCAACCTCCAGAGAAAGTACAAAGTCTCTGTGAGGCCTGGATCGCACGGCGTAAGTAGTACCTAACATTCTGAGGGTTGCCCTTTGTGTACTGACAAAAACGTATTCAGATGCCATATTCAGAACAGCCTTTATGGCCAGGCGAGGTCTTCTGTACCAGGTCGTGGGGCGATCATTTCGACCACCAATGCGCTTCCATCTCAACCTGTCCAACATACAAGATACCACCAAGACGCTCATGGAGGAAGACAAAGCGAGGCCGGTGGACATGACAGAACCACAGACGGTCTTCGAGCTCCTCTCACAAGGAGACAAGATCGAGCGGCTCGTCATCCGTCTTTGCGCAGCCCAATACGACGGCCAGTCAGTGGCAATCCTGGGCGAAGAAGCTCGTGCGCTGTTGGGCGGTAGCCAGAGATTAAAGGAGATGGAAGCAAGTTACGGCGCTTACCTTTACCACGCACGAACGCTCCAGTCCGCTCAAGCAGTCGAGTACTGGCGGCACCTCCTCTCAGGTGCCAAGCCGACCAACATCGCCGCGCAGTCGGGCATGCCAACCTTCCAAGACTTCGTCGACGGCGTCCTGATGCGAAAGTTCGCGACTCGCCTCCTGGACCTCGACCGCCCTTCCCTACCAGATAGCAACGCCACCAGCAACAAGGCAGTGCACACCCCCAGCACGAGGGCCACCGTAGTCAAGACAGCCTGGGCGCTAGCCCTGGCAGAGCTAACAGGCCAGGACGACATCCTCTTCGGCGCAACAGCGTGGGGCCGCAACGCACCGGTGCCGTTCGCGCACGACGTCGTGGGCTGCTGCTCGTCGCACGTGCCCGTCCGGGCCCGCGTGGGCGAGTTCGACACGTACGCCGGGCTGCTGGGGGACCTTCAGGCGCAGCACGTCGAGTCGATGGGGTTCGAGATGGTCGGGGCCAACACGATCGTGCGCGAGTGCACGGACTGGCCGCGGTGGGCGCGGCTGTCGTCGCTGGTCGTCTTCCAGGGGTTGGATATTGACGGCGAGGGGCAGAAGGGGGGGGATGGAGTCAGTGCTGAGGCTGAGGCTGAGGCTGGCCCTGCAGAGGCCAGCGGGGCTGTCAAGTTCACTGAGATTATGGACCCTGGTGATCGTGCTGATGTGATTGTTCATGTTGAGCCGTTTGGTCCGGAGTCTCGGATCTTGATGGCTTTCTCGAAGCGAAGGGTCCCTGAGACTACGGCGCAGGCTATGTTGGACGCGTTTGAGAGGTATCTCGGACTGATATCGCAGTGTCCAGCTGGATCCATCCAGCTCAAAGGCCACGGCTCGACGATATCGCCCACAGAAGTGCCACATGTTGGCAATATCAGTGAGGAGAAGTTGGCCACAGCATCTGAAAATGCCACGGTGGCGAAAGAAGTCGTTCGATCAGCGTGGATGAACAGTTTAGGGATAGATGACGTCGAGTTTGAGAACTGTGTAGCAGCACAGACAGCATTCCTTGACATTTGGGGCAACCCTGTATCGGCAGCAGGTATTGGGCGCCATTTCAAGGAATCAGGTATTATGGTGACGACCGAAGAGGTCTTGGGGTGCCCCTCTGTGGAGGACCAGATCGGTCTGGTATCCCGGAAGATCATGGCCTCTCGACAATAGTCACTTTCTCTCATCATCGAATTTGCTCTGTACTCCCCCAAAAGAAGCGTTGCAACCTGCTGATATGATGCTTCTTTTATATAAAGACTCTACAGGAACCGCCTGAAGAGTCGATTTGGACAGATATCGTACCTAGAAAGCTCAATGTACAAACTTCGTGGTGGCTCGGCTGGCAATGCAGTTTGAATGTTCAATGTCGTCAACGGAAAGTTCCCAAGGGTTGTTGATCAATGATGGATGGGCATTCATGCCAAGTCAGCCATGTGCCTGACCATGACAAGGCGGTATTTTGTAAGCGATTTGGTGATAAATGGTGATAAGGCGATAGCACTTATCCCTCGTAGCAGAAGTGTGTAAGGTGTTAGTAGTATTTATGTATACAAATCTGCGTAAATTGCTAACAGACTATGAAGTAGGGCTATCCAAAGGGATCTACAAAAAACAACGTGATGTTTCGAATATCTACACAGTCAATCTGGGTCCCTTATCCCGGCTCGGCTCGGGTCCACAAATCCGACCAAGCATTTTTGACAGAGTGTTATATCCCTGATCCCTGGTAATTTGAGCCGAACTATCCGTCTCCTCATCTCTCCCCATCTGCCCATCAACTCTCACCCACACATCCTCACACCCACAATATCGTACGCTATACACCATCATCCAGGACCGGCCAGATCAATCAAGGAGTCCTAGGTGCCTGACTACCTATCCATTCTCGTACTTGATGTAGAGAAAAATAGGCGATGTCAGGCATCCGTGCACGACGCTGTTCACTGGCAAAGAGGACGGGCTCGCTGATAGCTAACCAAAACCGGGATATGCCGACTCCTACCCGACGAACACCCTGACTTCGTGTTTGGCTCGTCGGAAGGACCGGGGTTTTGGTAAGGGATCTTGGTTCACCGAGGTCTTCTGCTAGCTAGGCTCCTGTCCTCGACGCGACCAGTGGCCTAGCCATCTCGTGCGGGAAACTCGATTGTCCTGGCCTGTACTGCGCCATCTACTTTCCTCGAGAAACTATCACTTCATGGTCAACAGTCGACGCTACTCTGCTACTGCTACTGCTGCTGCTGGTGGTTGAGGCTGGGATGAAAGACTTCTGCTGCGCCACTTCTCCTCAGGCTGCCTCGCAGGTCGTGACTGTGCTAATCATCCACCAGTGCGACCACTGCCGGTCATCATGAGCAACGACCAAGACGAAATCTCGACGGCTTCCGCAACGAGCCAAGACGCCGAGCCCGCAGGCTAGTTCCCGAGATTTGACGACCCCGAATTTCCACTGGAAGTGTCACGAAATAAGCAACCAGGGGATGCCACGAATGCGTGGCGTCACGTTTACCCGTGACAGGAAGACTATCCAGACACCAGCATTTCTGACAAGGCCTCTCAAGCCGGTGAAACGTGCCGTATTCCCGCGAAGCACGGCAGGACCATTACGCTAAGCTCGGCGGCACCGCCTCCTTCAGCCTGTTCACAATCATCTCACTCGAAGCCCTGCCAAAAAGGAAGACCAAGATTATTACTTTTTCGCCTTCAACCAGAATTGGTGTTATCGCTGGCCTTCGGTGACGGCCTTGCGAATGTTGCAGAGGAAGCAGTACAGAGGCTTAGCTCCTCTACCACCTCCCTGGACTTCCATCTCCCAAGTGCCGTCGCCCAGCCGACATCATCGGGCCGCGGTTGGACCTTAACTACCCCGAAAACCTCAGGCGGTGTGAAGGTCCTGGAGCAAATACTCTATATATCGACTATACGGTACTGAGGAACAGTGGGACAGCTGAGTCCATGGGAGTTCGATAAATAGTAGGGTGGAAAATACTTTGTGTGGCTAATAATGCCGGTGATAATATTGAGATTTCGGCAGGTGCGGATGTCAGCTCTTCAAGGAAACAATATATGCTTTTGATCCACAGGTGATTTCCAGGACGCACCTTGCATGTGAAACATTTACTCGTTGGTGGGGGACTCTACTTTCCGATGCCGGATCTGCAAATATACTTGCTCAAGTACTTGTGTAAAATTTTGACTTGTTGGAGTTTGTAGTGAGGCCACTCTGCACATGCCGGTGACATCTGGATGGTGTCATAGGGCCCCACAGTTGTGAAATACAACGGATTCCAGGTACAGCTACGCCGGCATGCTATCGCGTGATCGCTAGCTACGATACGGAGATGCTGATTTTGTGGTCTGTGAGAACTGTAGTGTTATTTCTTGTTCGTTGTGGACGGGGCAGTACCTTCACCTCTTTAGGTCAAAATACACACACCATCGGCGGGCGATTGGAACAATGGCTGAGAAATAGCTCACCACTTCAGAGGCGTTGCCAAGCTTCCCATCTAGAGCTGAGGGTGACACCACGAGGTCAAAGTCATCTGCAGGGAATACGTGGATCAGATTTATGACATACCTTCATTGGTACCCTGCTAACCAAGATGAGGATGAAAAGCGACTCATCCTGAAGCTGGATCTCAGCATCCTGATTTTCGGATGCCTCTCCTTCTTCACCAAATACCTGGACCAACAGTCTATCACCAACGTTTATGTCAGGTTCGTCTCTCCATATCAATCGAAGACGCTTTTTCTACACTGCCTGGGTATCTAATTTATACATACACAGCGGAATGCGAGAGGATATTGGGCTGACAGGCAACCACCTGAACTACATAACTGCCACATTTTGTGCGTCTTATTTCACTTTTATGATCCCAGCTTGTTATTTCATGACACAATATCCAGCGAACGTTGTCCTGCCCACTTTGGAGGTCGGCTGGGGACTGTCAACATTTGGCTTGGCCTGGGCTAGGAACGTCGAGACTATATACGCGATGCGGTTCTTAACGGGAGCCTTCGAGTGCTGTTCGTTTACGGGGACCATCTACATTATCGGATCATGGTACAGACCTGGCGAGATCGGTCGACGTGTTGCACTTTTCTTCATTGCTAGTCCTCTGGGCACGATGTTTGCTGGTTACTTCCAAGCTGCTGCGTACACGAATCTTGACGGGACACATGGCTTGGCTGGGTGGCGGTAAGTGCAAGTTGATCACAGAACTCTTTTCTTTTTAGACCGGTGATGCTAATGTCCCCCAAGATGGCTGTTTGTTGTCGATGCTATCATCACGATACCTATCGCTCTCATGTAAGCTGGTCCCAGGTGCCGTCCTCGAAACAATGACCATTTCGCTGATGTCGGCCTGAAACAGTGGTTTCTTTGTCTTCCCTGATGTCCCATCTCGGAAGAAGCCACTCTTCCTCACAGAGACCAAACACGAACTGGGCAAACAACGCCTTGAAGGCCTCACAGCACCGCCACAACTCCGCCTCTCCTGGGACATATTTCGCCATGTGCTGACACGATGGCATTGGTACTTATTTGTGTTCCAGGGGTCAATCATGGACCAGAACTTTGCTCCGTCAGGCACGCTGTAAGAAAGTGGTGTGTAAAGGTAATGAATTAAAGTCTATCTAAATCTATCAAGAAGGGGGAAGAACCTCCTTCTTATAGTTATTTC
>MAVT02000191.1:0-45446 GCA_001702395.2 Diaporthe helianthi | reverse complement strand
ATATTAGCTTCTTTTGTTTTTATTATTTTGAGAAAGTGCGCGAAAAAACGCGTTAGAAAGATAGAGAGGAGTGGTTAGCGTAAAAGTAGGCAACTTGTTAGAGTAGGCAACTCGTTAGTGTTTAACGTTAAAAGAAAGTTATTATAGGTAAGTTATTTTAGTTAGTTTTGCTAGTAAAATATATATTAAAGAGTAGAGCTAAACCCTTAAAAAAACGATAGTAGCTTTTTAATATTATTTATTTTAAGTAATTTAAAAGCTTAAGTTATATAGCGAACAGTATATTTACCTAGTACTTAATAGCGTTAAACTAGGTTATAGCTTATAAACTTTAATAGCTTTAACTTTAATAAAACTAGTTAATAATATTAGCGCGAAGAAACTAATTATAGCTTAACGCTATACTTACTTATATAAAAGCTTTTAAGCTTATAGAATAGATTAGAACGTTACTATAAAAATCTTATATTAGTAAACCTATTATATTTATTTAAAAAGATATATTATATCTTATACTTCTAAAATACTTACTATAGTTCTAGCTTAGTAAAAGAATTTAAAGAATATAAATAATTTATAAAAGTACTATTTATATATAAAATAAGTAACTAAGTATACTAAGCTACTTAGACTTTATTTTAGAGTTTAGAGTTCCTCTAAGCTTATAAGTTAACGAGGATGTACTAATTAACTTATAACTCATTACTTAAATTTATTAATCTAACAGGGTGTAAACGTCTTTACGGAGGTGAGATAGATATATAACCTCTCGTCTAGGACTATTCTGAAAAGTCAAGCTTTATGACTGCTTCTTGTTCTTAGAGTAGATGAAATTTGCGGCTATTAGAGTCAGCTGAACCATCCTACGAAAGCAAAGTGGTCTAAGTCGTGTGCCACAAGAAACAAAAAAATGGAGAAGGAAAGCAAGGCGAACATACCAACTGGCACCAGACCATTCTCTTGAGACCATTTGCGCACACCGACACTTTCACCATCGAAATCATAACCCCAGTGCTGCCGGTCCTCGGGCTCCCTCGGGTGGATAGGGTCCGTCGTCCCATTGGCGGGTGCAAATATAATGAAGACGTATCGATGCTCGCCTGTCTTTTCAGGCGGTCCCGGCGGCTTGTACGGCATGACATCCTCAAGAGCCGCCAGGGATGGCGTCAGCGACGAGGAACAGGAGTCTTCGACCTTGTCGTCATGCGAGACGGCGAGGCCGGTCGTGATCCAGTGGCACATCTCGGACCACTTCGGGTCGTCACGAGATGGTGCATCAGGGTCGGTGAGGGTCACTGTGTATGTGACGTTGGCGATGGGGCTGCAAGAGTCCGTTTCGGATACGGGGCGGGTGAGGGTGATGGTTGGCTCGTCCTGCAGCTTCTTGGGCTTGATGGTGTTTCCTAGCTCGGCATGCTTGCTCGAGGGCCAGTTTACGCCGACGAGGAGGGATGGTACGAATTCATCGATGACTTGAGACGGGGATGTCAGCGGTTGCATTGTGCATGGGTGTCGCTGCTGAGAAACTAACCAGTGGGTATGATCTCGGCCTTCTTCAACCTGAATATGAGTCAGCATAATGCGACAAAAAATAACATCATGCACACTAAATACGCACTTGTCTTTGACTGTGGAAACGTCGTTCACAGACTCGATATCAGGATCAAACAGCACGTGCTGTGCATCGTCTGCCAGCTTCGTCACAGCACTTCCGAAGACCTGGGCTGCCGCCAACAACGCCAGCACGGGGATGATCTGCACCATGTTGTGTTTTGCCGCTGCAATGGACCAAATCAACAGCAGGTCAGAATGGTTGAATGAAGCAACTCCTTTCGTGATAATGAGGAGAAATTGTTTGTTGCCTTGAAATGAGGCCAGAAGTGTAGGAGAGTTTGTTGACCCCCCTGGCCGAGGTTTGTGATGTCATGTCCACGACACACCTCAAGTGCTACCGCCGAGGAAATACATGGGGTTGATCGTTACTTCATTCTCTGATTATCCCTCGCGCCTGCTACATGCTACAGATCTGCAGTATCACATCAAGCATCGCACCAATGAATTTTGGTAATTGAATATTGAATCAATGCCTTGACTGCAGTCAAGATAAGCATCCAATGCCAGTCCCGGGACCAGTACTCCCAAGGAGTAATTACAGCTAAGACGCCAGACTATTTGTGAGCCCAATCTATCACAACCCTCATAGCTCGAAGACGGTAAGGTAAGTCCCTGCCAGTCAATGCTCGCGTCTGCCCCCCATCGTGGCAACCCCAAGCCAAAACAATACAATACAATACAATACACAGCATCATGTCAGCATGCTGTGTCTGGATGGTATCCGTAAAGAAACCACCAACGCCCAATATGCGAAATCACCGTGTAACGTCCATGCTCATACCCGACTGCCTGGGCACCACAGACGCCGCCGTCCACACCTTCTTAAGCCTGCGGTACGTCCGGCTGCTCTGCTCGACCGAGTTCTCCAGCGCATTGATCCTCTCCAAGTGCCTATCCTCCCGCGCCCTCAGCCTGTTGATCTCCTCGAACAGCCCGTTCACCTGTTCGGAGAGGACGCTGCGTTGGTCCTCGACCACATCGAGCTCCCCCTTTGCGCGGCGGTGCTCTGTGGCCGTCTCTCTCCCCATTTCGACGAGCCGCGCGTTCTCGGCCCGCAGTCTTTGGTTCGTGCCCTTGAGGGCTTGAAACTCCTGATTCAGCCGGTTGAAGTCGCCCATGAGGTTTCTGAGCGTGTCTGCGTCCAAGGTGGCGCTGTGGTTGGCAGGGGCAGGAGGAGGAGGTGCTGGTGGTGGTGCTGGTGGTGGTGTTGGCGGTGGTGTTGGGTTTTGAATTGACGATGATGAGGTTTCGAGCACCGCCGACCAAGGCCGAATCTGCGCCTCATCGGTGGTGGTCGTTCGCTCCGAAGGCGCATTCGAGTGCCGAAGGGGGAACCCATATGAGGCCATGCTCGGCGGGTATGCAGTTGCTGGGGCTCGTGGGGTGTATCTGACTTTTGGGGCCCGGGCTTGCGAGCGCATCGAAGTCTTGATGCAGTTTTTCCAGAGCGCGACAACACCCCGAATCTTCTCTCGGCTGTCGCCAGCCCGGCCGTGCATAGGGCAGAGCATGATAACGGCCAGATTTGTCAACTCGCGGTTCTCATCTCGTACAATCACCGCGGCGTCGTTGATGGCCATCTCGTTGATCATAGCCGTGACTCTGATGCTGCGCTCCTGGCTGACGACATTCTCGCAGCGCCGGTATCGTTTGGTCATGGTCGGGCATGACCATTTGTTTGTGACTGGATTCTTGAGCTGCAGGACATCAGCAGCATCCCAGCCCTCTGGCTCTGAAGGTTGCGCCGTGTTGGAGAAGTATGGCAGCATGATGACCGATCTGGCAAAAGATGAATGGAGATCAAGGCTGGCAGTTGAGGATGACAAGCTTCCTCAATGGCGGAGGTGCAAACGCCTCCCTAGGCCAGGGGACAGAGGCAGTTGAGTGTCTTGTCATGATTTCTTATAACCCCGCGGCATCTAACTAGTCCTTACACACAAGGCTTCACTTTTTTCGGGCTCGCCGGGACACCTTGTTGGAGTGTGTACGCATACATACGTCTAAGGCACCACCCCCAATTCGATGGGGACTGACAGACACTCCAACCTTTACATCGAAACTAAATCATACTAGAACGAAAGGGAATATTGAGACTGTGTCTCAAATTGCTTTGAAGTCTATGTCTTTTACATGCAGACATGATTGCAATTCTGCATGGCCTTTTTCTTTGTTCTGGCGCTCACCGAACCCTTGAGGTTGCCAACGTTAGTATCGTGCGGCATTTGAGCAAGCAGTACATAATTTTATCTCGTGCTCGAAACAGTGAATCTATGGGAGGAAGCATAATCATGCAGTTCAATCCGACACTCTGAATGATCTGCTATGAAGGTAGGTAGCATCTGATGGTTTAATTAAGTCATAATGTAATCAGTGAATCAAGAACATCAGGCAATTAGCCGCAGAAAAACACCGAATCAGAACACACACTTGTAAGTGAAAAGTCAAGTACTGTTGAGCTGTTTCTTACACCAATGCACGTCTGAATCTGAGTGATTCACGGGGTAACACATGCAGTCGTCTCAGGTGGTAGGTGGTAGGTGGTAGGTGACAAAGAAAGTCAACTTTGAACGGCGCAGGCGTCTCCAGATGCAAAAGTTAGAACCAGTTTGCAGTGTCTCACTTCTGAAATGGCACAGATATCATAGCAATTCGATTTTCACAAACAATTGGAAGAAATGGAGCACATGCTCACATCAGAATGGTCTGGGCGTAAGGGTCATTTCCACATTTTCCTATCAATTGTCCGTCGCGCCTTGCTCACCAACGGCAAATCCCGGCGAAGAACAGAATCACAACATCACAACACAGGTCTATACTCGTAAGAAAGTAGCGTACACATCATGAGAAAGTGAAAGAAACAATGACATGTCTCATCCACATACATCCCCAGAAAAGAGGAATTTCTTAGCCCAGACCAGCCCTAGAGCAACCCCCCCCCCAGCTTAGGCAGAGACGCCCAGGGCAGAGTTGAAAGCATCAGCAGCAGCCTGGCCCGTCTCGGCATCGGCGGCACTAGCTGCGGCATCGCAGGCACTGACGACATCAGCCGAAGCCTTGCACTTGCTCTGCAGCTGGCCGCAGATGAAGCCCGAGATGACCTTGATGTTGAGGGCGCTGCCGTGGCTAAAGTCGGCCGAGTTGGCGGGCGCAAACGACTCCTCCTTGCGACCGTCGAGCCCGGCGGCGAACTCGATGGCCGGGTTGCTGCAGGAGCCAAAGTCGGCAGAGTCGGCCTGGCGGGCGCGGAGCTTGCGGGTCCTGCGGAGCTTGCGGAGCTTCTTGGAGCTGGCGGCGGCGGCATTGCACTCGTCCTCTGTAGGTGGTGGTGGTAATGGGTTAGTCGAGAGTCCGACTATGGGAATGCTGTTGCTTCAAGTGTTGGGATTGCTGCACGACGTACCTTGAGCACCGCAGTCAGACACGCTGAAGTCACCTTGGCCCGAGTTGGCGGCGTTGGCGCAGGCGTTGTGCTGCACGGCACAGCTGCGCTGGATGGCGGCGCCCGCGTTCACGAAGGTGGCGCCGTTCACAGAGAAGGGACGCTTGGCATCGCCAGAGTCAACAACAGCAGGGGCGGCTCCTCCAAGGTTGCCAGTGAAGGTCTGGACGTTGTTGCTCTGGGCCTGGCGGCCACTACTGCAGCCTTTAGGGAATTAGTATATCTTTTAGTCCTCAATGTTGGAGAAGTCCAAGAGCGAACATACCACTGGCAGCATCTGCCGCAGAGTTGGACGCGGCCGCATCCGCAGTAGCGTTGGAGGCTGCACCACCTGTACCACCTGTACCACCGGCACCACCGACTGCAGCAGCGATCTCATCCTCAGTGACATCAGGAACAAGCAGGTTCTGGGAGATGATGCACCCAACAGCATCGTCAGCGTCGTCGCAGGTGTTGCCAGAGCCGGTGTTGTCGTTGACGTCGCCAGGCGCGAAGGTGCCGGTCTGGATGGCGAGGTTGGGGTCGGCACCGATGGACGCGAGCTGGGTCGCGACATCGAGGGCGACCTGCTTGTTGCCCGAGGCCTCAGCCGAGGCTGGGTCCTGGTGCTGGGTGATAGCAGCGATCTCGGGGTTCTGCGCTGTCTCGTTGCAGAGGACAGAGGCCAGGCCGACCTTGGCAGTGTTGCGCTCGAGAGCCCGGAACATGATGGCGTTGGCCTGTCCGTCGACATCGCCAGCCGCCTTGGCGTTGGTGAAAGCCTGGTCGGCGACGATCTGCTGCAGGCAGTCGAGATTGTCGACGTTGGGGGCACCGTTGGCGGCGGCGGCGTTTCCGAGAAGGGAGAAGACGGCATCCTGGATCTCAAGAGGGTTGTCCAGCTTGAGGTTGGTGTTGACATTGCGGAGGATGGCCTCGTGGGAGTGCTCCTGGGGAACCTCACGCTTGGTCATGCGCGAGTAGGGCAGCTCCCGAGCAGCAGCCAGGCCTGCGAGGGCAACAACAGTAGCTTGGTACTTCATTTTTTTTAGCAGAAGGCCAACGTAGAAAAGAGGGTGTCTTGTTCGAATGGAGAAAAAAAGGTCCGGCCTGTTGAATTATGAAAAGAGCGTCAAGCTGTAATGGTGATGTTCGTAGAACTAAAGAATGAAGCCTCAAGTGAGTGTGGATGTGGGATGAACAAGACGGGACGAAAAGAATGCTTGCCTCGAGACTCCTCAGAGGATATATAGGAACAGGAAAAGAGGAAGAAGACAGACGACGGGACATGATGGCAGCCACGGCTCTCGACCCATACCTGCATACGACTACCATCAGACGCGGGACCCTGCCCGGTGTTGTGGCGTCACGGGCCTGAATTCCACCTAGCGAGAGACACCAGACGCCAATGAGGAGTCCACAGTGTACCCCCTGGAACAAATCCTCACCCTCGCCGGCAAGACTGAGGGCCGGAATGAAACCATCACCAGAGGGGCCGGTATGGGTGGGGCCCTTGCAAGGTACCCAGGTATGTACATATGTAGCTGCAGACAGGGGGGTGGTTCGGCTAATAAAGGGCGCTTAGATCTACCGCCAAGTCTGAGGGAACATTTGAAGACGCCCGGCGCCCAGGGCAGGGACATGTCTGGAGACAGAGTTGCGGGAGCAAACCATCACCATCTCGTTAGAGTTTGACATTCGACAGCCGTTTTGTTCATTGTCGTATTCGGCCCATGGCAGTTTGAAGCGAGGGCAGCAGATGTGAGAGTCGGCCCGCAAGAACCTTGCTGTATCATTTCATCCTCGGCACATTGTCGCGTTCAGTGCGCAACACGACTTCAGCGTTCTGAGCGGCTGTCGAACGAGCCTCGCTTCTATCGTGGCATTTTGCTCGGCCGCTTTCGAAGGGGGTGGGGTTCGCGAATTACTCGACAGGTGGCGAGTGTGTATGCTAGTTAGGTGTTCGTCCGGTCCGGGTGAATTGGCCAGGGCAAGAGGAAATATACCTTCTCGTCCGAGGTCCAGACATCAGACGTAGATCGTGCACACGGCGTCTCATCTTGGCAAGGGGCCCAGCCCAGTAAGCACTTGAGGTCAAGCGGCTGATTAAGCGAGGTCTTGGCCACACAGGGGTACCCCAGAAATCCTCTTTGAGCCTCAATCCTTTCCTCTCCTACACGGGCAGAACGGCCGGCAGGCAGGCTGGCTGGCTAACCTGTGGCCACACCCTTTCGAAGGCGCCTGCCCCAGAGTGAGGCTACTTTGCAACGTTAGTGGTATTCTTGCGACAAGCAGTGCCCCGTAGCTTTTTTCCCACCTCCTCTCAAGGGTGAGATCCACTCACTTGCGTCGGGTTTCGGCTCCGTCACCAAGGGTGCCTTTGATGGTATCGATCAACTTTGAAGGTCATGGCTGGTCATGTGAACCCTGCGTTGTGATCGCCGGAACGTCTCCCAGTGTTTTGCAAATCATCAATGCGAACCATCTCGTACGCGACGACATTGGACGGAATGGTACCATTGTGGTGAGAAGAAGACTCGGCAGCGAGGGGGAGGGGAAATACTGGCTATGTCATGAGGGGGCTGCTTAGGCTCCGAGCCGACCAAGTTCACATCACGTCTTTTGCGCGTGACTTCAAATGTGCCCCCCCCCCCACCACATTGCCCAGAGACTCCCAATGTTCGACCCGCAGATCTTGCATCGGGGGCTTACAACCAAGATCACTTCATGCGGCCCCCCCACTTTTCAGAGTGTGCTTTTCCAGGTACGGTGGCGTCGGTTTGATGCGGCGAGTCGACAATCTTGCCTCGGGCGCCATTGCTGGTGGGTTTGCTTGCCCGCCATAAAACGAGGGATTGCGGCCGGCTGTAAAGCTTGGGTCGGGAGAAATATCACCGGAACCTGAAACGAACCCTACCAGAAGACGCCAACAGAAAATCAAAACCCTGGGTCGTCAGCTGTTCCAAATTCTGGTCGATTCCATATAGCGTCTCAAAAGTCTTATCGAGATCGAGCACCTATCATCTATCAGCGTGATCAGGCTGGTTCAGCCGTTGCTTGTTTCATAGGACGTGGCATCACACACGATCGGTGGCCGGGCGGCGGCTAACATAGAAAAGGTCTTGTGTGTGGATTTCCTCTGCTCGAATGCTTTTGTACAATGGCATTGCAGCGAGCCAGTCTAGAAAATGCCCGCCCTGATGGATCGCTTCCTCTCCCGATCTCCTTCGCTGTCTGTTGCCGTCTATAAAAGAGTAACAACGTCGCCTCCGCCCGCGTGGTCTTAAGGGGTGGCGGCGGCGGCGACCGTCACCGACCGTCTCGTCCATACTCATACACCCGCTCTTGACGAGCCTTTTAACCGATGACCAGCTTGTCCCCTTCGGTGAAATCGTATTCGGGGATCTCGAGGTTGAGGGGAGCAGGGCCCTTGCGTATACGTCCGGAGATATCGTAGTGGGAACCGTGGCAGGGGCAGAACCAACCACCGAAGTCACCAGCCTCGCCGATTGGCACACATCCCAGATGTGTGCAGACACCTATTACGTGTTAGTCCAAGCGTTTGCCTCATGCCCATGTGATGTCGCTGGTGCCAGCCTGGGACTGGCTCCCGCCGAAGGGCCGCAGTGGAAGCGAGCGGGCCCTGTGCTTACCCAGCATGACGAGCCACTCAGGCTTCTTCACACGGTCGTCGTCCTGCTGAGGATCCCGTAGGGATGAAACGTTGACCTTGTTTGCCTCGGCGATCTCGGCCTCGGTACGGTGTCGGATGAAGACGGGCTTGCCTCGCCACTTGATGATGACCTGTGCGGTGCCTCATGCGTCAGATTTTGAACCTATTTAAAAAAAAAAAAAAAGTCAGAGATTGTGACCGGGTGTACCCACGTTCTTGCCCTCTGGGATCGATGCGAGGTCAACCTCGACCTTGGCCATGGCCAGGACGTCGGCAGAGGCGGACATGTTCTTCAGAAATTCTGCACGTCGCGTCCGTTAGCCTCGGAATTCATATCGCATCCAACGTTCCCTCCAGCCAATTTTGACTGTCCCAGTGAGTTCCTCTGCCCCAATTGACCCCGATCTGTCGCCAGCACCCAGCATTCTCTGCTCCCGGCAGTTGCTCGTGTCGGCTCACCTTGGATCGTGGACTTGGCTCCGGCGGCGGTGATCGTGCCGAGGGCGCCGACCATGAAGTACTGGTACATGAGGTTCTTGTTGGAGCCATTCTTGGCGGCGTAGTGGCTGAAGTCGGGGACCTGAGTGGTGGACTGCGAGCCGCGGAACGGGCTCTCGTAGGTGCTGTCGGACGGGCGGACGGCGGTCGCGGACATGCATCGGACGGCGGCTCGTGGTGCTGCTGCGGAAGAGCGCGAGAGGGCGCGGACGGCGGTCGTGAGCGGTGCCATGGCGACGACGATAACCGTAAGGAAAAGGGAGGGGTGGGGGGGTTTGGTTGGGTTGTGGATTGACGTCGACGTTGATGAGCTCTTTTCGCGAAAGCCCGAAGGGCCCCGGGCGACAGCTAAGAAATTCGTGTGCCTGAGAAAACAGGCCTTAGCAATTGGAATCTGTCTGCATCTGATTGGGCTGACAGCCGTGGCCAAGTAGACCCACTCATGCATCCGGGAAGACCCGAGGTATGAAGGGTTAGGGTAAACACTTGCTACATCTTGGGCGATGCCGACAAAGATGACTTTAAGAAGCCTCGTTCCCATCAGGTAGATGAGGGTAAAGAATCTGGATGTTTCGGTCATATAACATCCATTCTATCATATCTACACGAGCCTGTAAGCTATAGACATTGAGAGTAGAATAGACCCAAGAATTTAATGCATGCGCTTCAGCTCCTCCACAATATTCCGCATATCCTCTACACTCGGCCCGAGGCCATGGCAGACCTCTTTTTGAGTTTCCTCGTCCATATCCAGGAACCTCTCAAGCACCTCTCCGTCAAGGAACCGGAAAGGGCCCTCGCCCTCTCGTTCCGCATTCCTGAAAGACCTGTACTTGTCAAGAGGGATATCACCCGGTGTCCGTATCCTGTCCGCAAGCCTGGACTGGAATCTCATGAGGAGATCCTGCGCGTGCGATGCTACCGTCCCAAAGAGATAGATTGAACCCTCCACCTGTAATGATGTCAATATTATGGGTCGCGTTGGTTATAAAGTTGTGGTGGTGGCTTACCGTTCCAAGGAATGCCTGCGGCACAATCATGGCACTTGAGCTGGTCTCGACTGATATCTTCCTGATGCAGTTCACCATCTCACCCAAGTTCATCTCGCTGACGGTCTCCATTCGCCTCTGGTCATCCAGGGTCGGGCCGTCTGGGTTTCTCCTGAGCACCATCAGATTCCCCTGAGCATCCGCTTCAAGCCACGAGTGGTCTTCGATGTGGCATACAGCAGTGGCCCAAGCAGACTGATAGTGGCGAGCACGCTCTGTCAGCATCGCAGATTTGCCATCTTTCGCGGGGACAAACTCGAGCAGACTAATCGACTTCATCAAGTCTGCAACCGCGATGATATTTCCGTGCACAGCAAGGTCCACAGGATATGTCGATGGCCTGTACGAAGCCACTCGCTCAAATCTGCCCGATGTAGAAGACTCCTCCAAGTACTTGCCCACTATCACGGTCTTGGTCAGGGAAACCACAATCATGTCGTCCATCACGGCCAGGCATCGGCAAGCGCCCTTGAACTTGTGGCTGAGAAGCAGATAGGGATTCCTATCGCTGTCGACACCCAGCACTAAAAGTCGGCCTTTATTGTTGTCCGCTGGTGACGGAACATCCTCGGCGGGCAGGAAACCCGTGCCTACCAAAAACCTCTCGGCTGGGTTTCCGTACGAATCTGGAAGTGTTGCCCGGATGACGCACTCGACTATCTCGCCGGCCGCCTGATCCAGCAAGAACGGTTTGCCGACGCTCCCGAACACAACCTCGCCGACGAGCTTGAAGGAGCTTGTCACAACTTCTTCTCCACTCTTGAGCTCTCGTTTGATACACCCAAGTCCGAATACCTGTTCTTTCGGAGAATATGCGATGCGGCGTACTGTCTCACCCATATCCAGCGACTTGACGTGTGTCCTACGCTCCGTGTCTATCTTGGAAATTCTGATGGTGGAATCAGTCGCCACAACCACTGAATTGGGGTAGGCATCTGTGTCAAAGGAACAGACATAGGTCGCATCCTCGGCTGTCACCGCCGAGTACACGATCCTGCCTTCTGATCCGTATATGAGACTGGGGTTTTCTGTGGTGGCGAAGATGTTTGTGACCTCGTCAGACCGAGGCAGCAAATGGAAACGGGCTTGTCGTGTGCCTAGAACCACGCTCTTGCGCCCAAGCAGTGAGAGATCTGTCCCTATGTTGTACGTGACAACATTGCCGTCTTCCATCGCCACAAAGAGTGTCGGGCCTCCCACTTTGCGTGGCAAGACTTGCACTAGGGCAATGTCTCGCGGAATCGAGGCGTTATCTTCCGACCTGCGGAGAGATTCGCCTTTTTGTGGTTGCAGTGTTGCCAAGTCGACGAGTGAGAAATTACCCGATGTGAAGAAGCCAATAACTCCGACATCTTTCAGATGAGGCGAGGCATGAACGCAGGCCACTTGGTCTTGATCACTATTATGACTTTGCCCAGAGACCGCAAGGTCCTTTTCCACTCTGAGAGAGATCAGTGATTTTCCGTCCACACATATTAACAGCCACTTCGAGTTTGCCGAGGCGGCTGTGATTGTCGAGCCATGAGTCGAAGGATCCCACGATGCGATTTTCATCCCATTGTCCCTGTCGTAGAGCAGCGCGGCGTTTGTTGTGACCTGCAATCGTCGTCCATTGTCTAGATCCGTCGCGAGGAGTGTGTGGTCGTCGAGCATCAGGCCTTGGAAGCTTTCCATCTCTTCGACGTCGCCGGTTGCGTCGAACTTGAAGACACGCGTTTCTGTTATAAACGAGGCAGCCAGTATGTCGACCTTCTCGGAGCCGCTAGATCGGAGGGAGAATAAGCCTCTGACGTCCTCGAGCTGTCCGAGGATACCAATATCCTCCAGTCCAACGCCACTTCGCACACTGCGCAGACTTCCATCCTTGTGGACACCGCTTCCCGTAACAACACGAGCCTGGCCGGAGGAATAGGCATTTCCCAACTGACTGTCGCCTTCACGGTTGCCCATATCCATGATGGCAAAGTCGAGTATTGGCGCGTTGTTTGAGAACACTTGAGCCAGCTGGAGGAAGCGTCCCGAGTCCTGTTCGAAATCAACCCGCCACAATTGAGAATCTCCGTAATGCGAGCCGACAAAGAGAAAGCTATTCATGTATACGAGGCAGCTGGCTCGGGATGTTTTACCGATGACTGTCATCTGCAGCCGTTCAACCTCGACGGTATTATCCTTGGTGAGAATGGTGAGCAGATAGACTTTTCCGTACTCATCCGCCACCAAGTAGTGCCGCTCGTCGTACGGGGTCCAGGCGACGAATATTGAGGCTTCCTTCAACGGCTCTGTGACCTCTGCTTGTGTGGTGTCGTCGACATAAGTGATGCGAGTCTCGCCAACGACAAGAACACCGCCAAGATATGCCTTGGCATTGTTGGTTTCGGTAAGCCGAAAATTGTGCCTCTTCTCCTGTTCCACCTTTGGGACTGGTATTAGCATTGCGGCGCCGGGGTCGGGCACGTCTTTCGAAATCTCTCGATCTTTCAGAGGGTCAAAATTGGATGCCTTGGTATCCTTGTCGTCGGAGGTGAAGCGGTATGTGGCGAGCTTTGCATCAGGGGCATTGGCCTTTGACTGGTAGAGGAAGGCGATCTTGGGGTGACCGGTCTCGGAGTAGAGGAAGGTGCTCGACTTGATGAAGAGCTCCGAAAGACGTGGCTGCTCCATCCAATCGATCTGATTCAGGTTTCGCCCTCTTGACTGCAAGCGGGCCACAGTCAAGACCCCCTCCCATAGGTGCAGGGCCATGAACCGGCCAGTCGGATCCACGACGCACTTGTCCTGGCTCTGGGAGTCACGCATGAACCTCTCGCCGACATCCTGGTTGAACTGTATTGTCTCTAGCTGTCTTGTCTCTGCGTTCCAAGCGAGGGTGAAGTGCTGGGACCTATCGGTGCCGACGAAGAGCAGGTCTGTTGCGTTGTCTTTTGGCGACAGTTTCTGCAGCATGGAGATGGTGCCATTGATGACGTTGGAGTGTCGGAGGATCAGCTGGTTCTCAACGAGGCCATATATCTCGATGCGGTTGGTCTTCCTGCGGGTGGGTTAGCAGTCGTCGGGGTGGGCGGCCAGGATGTGCGGGTTGCTTACGCTATCACCAAGCTCTCTTCATCGTCATACAGCCTCGCCCGCAAAGCATGGCGTATGCTGCTGGGCCTGTGGATGGGTGCAATGTACGCCATGGTCCAGCTGTGAGGGAGTCTTTTGCAGTCAACGGGTTGGGGTAGGCGAAAGGAGTTTTAGGTGGCCATGGAAAAGAGATGCTTGAATGCTTCAATGCTTGAATGCTTCAATCTGGTGACGTTGGAGAGTCCATGACCGTCTGAAGATTGTAGTCGAGGCTTACCTAGGTAAGATGCAGATCACGGAGATAAAGTGCTTAAGCTCGGGCGGGCGTGGGGGAGCTCCCGCTGCGGCACCTGGGGCCTCGCAATCAAGTAAAATGGCCCCATCCCACGGGTTTCCCCGCAACGCGCTCAACCGCGTCGCCAGTGTCGTATAAATTGATTGACAAGCCTTCACACTGCGTGTCTCAACTTTTCCACCAATCTGCCGTGTTCATCTCTTGTGCATAAAGAAAATCATAATTCTTACCTGCAGTTCCATGGTCATATTTCAGGCTAGGCATTTCTCACCGCCGTACCCACCGAACCGCCGGCCGTGTTTAGCTGCCATCTTTGACACGGGCAAGAACAGCGAACGCCTGAACAAGCAAGCCATGACGGGAACATGTCCAAGGCATCGGGCGTTCTGTGTGTAAACCTGTTTCCTTTTGTGATGGCGATTTCTTCACGCTGAACGTCGGGAAACGAGCCGGGCTAGCGCTCAGCGTCGACGCAGGTGATCACATCGAGCATCTGCACGAGCCACGAGCTTGACAGCACTCCCTGCCCAAGGAAACCAGTCAGTCAAGCTTCTTCGGGGATATAGGCCCGAGGCTCGAGCATGGCACGCCGTTGGCTGCGACCCGACCGCGTGGGGGAGTCAACGTTGTGCACATCCTCGCCCGGAACTGGCGACGGGGGGAGACGTTCCGATTAGGATGCGAGTTTCTTTCCGCAACCCTTTTCAGCCCCGTACTCGTGAAATTCTCCGGTAGCGCGGACACCCCACCGTGCTACGAAGGGCATGGCTCACGCTGGATAAATTAATCTGACTGCCACATCGAACATACTGGGCCGGTCCACCGCGTGCTGTCTGTTGGGAGATGGAGCACTTGAGGGCAGATCACGCTTGGGCCTCGACTTCATGTCAGCTATATATACTTGGATGTAGATGTTCCTGTGGGATCGGGCACTCTGATATTGTCAGGAGCATCTCGAACTCACATAGGTCCTGCAACAGGTCAAGTCTTAGCCACCAGATAGCGACAGAAGACTGCCAGTGACAAGCAAGATGAAGGTCTCTTGCCTCCTATTCAGCGCCTCTGTTGCGTCGGCACATACCATCTTTGTCCAGCTCGAGGCTGGTGGCACAACGAACCCAGTCAGCTATGGCATAAGAACTCCGACCTATGACGGACCCATCCAAGATGTTACCTCAAACAGTCTTGCCTGCAACGGACCACCCAACGACCCAGCGTCGGCCAGCCAGGTCATCACCGTGCAAGCTGGATCCACAGTCAACGCCATCTGGAGGCACACCTTGACGTCGGGCCCGACCGATGTTATGGATGCGTCACACGTGGGACCTACGCTGGCCTATATGAAGAAGGTTGATAACGCTTTGACAGATACGGGTGTTGGCGGTGGATGGTAAGTCTTGTTGGTTTTAAAAAGATATTTAAGCAACGAGTTAGCAACGAGTTTTACCACCAGTCGTGCTGACCAGTTGACACTTCGCACCCTACAGGTTCAAGATCCAGCAAGACGGTTACAACGCAGGTACATGGGGCACCTCAAAGGTGATCAATAACGGTGGCATACACGCCATCACCATTCCGTCCTGTATCGCCCCAGGGCAATATTTGTTAAGAGCCGAAATGATCGCGCTGCACGCCGCTGCATCGTCTGGCGGAGCGCAGCTCTACATGGAGTAAGTCGACCTCAGTGCTGATTGTCATAATTCTTATCTTTTCGGATACTGACAGAACATTTCTCAGATGTGCTCAGATCAACGTTGTGGGAGGCACAGGGGCTTCCACACCGGCAACTTACAGCATCCCCGGAATTTACAAGGTTCGCATATATCCAAGTCGATCCATGGATCAAACAAAGGTACTCACTCAAGCACTGACATGCTCATTAGGCCAATGACCCTGGGCTGCTGGTAAACGTCTATTCCATGTAAGACACGCCCGCATATCTCGTTCGCTCACGTTCATGGGAAAGAAAATACTGACGGCTGACAGGACCTCCTCATCCACCTACACAATTCCCGGCCCCAACCCCTTCACATGTGGTGCCTCAGGCGGCGGAAGCCCTCAGACATCAACCACGTCAAAGGCAGCCACCTCGTCCACTACTCTCGCCACGTCGACCAAGACTTCCTCTGCCGCATCAACAACCACCAGCGCCGCGTCCGGTGGCTCCTGTGCTGCCAAGTACGGGCAGTGTGGCGGGACTGGATGGTCCGGCGCTACTTGCTGCACGTCAGGAAGCACATGTTCCGCTACAAACCAGTACTACTCTCAGTGTGTCTGAAAAAAATGGGGACTCAGGCCAGCAAAGGCCAAGGACTTTGAAGACGGGGCCTTTGGCCAGTAGGTAGGTACTACGGGATGTCACCCGAGTACGGATGGTGTGGACGATCGTGTATTCGCAAGCGCCCAAGTATCACAATTTATGACCTCGGGAGGCCTCTTGCTATTTACTAAGAAGTCACATATATCCCTAATGAAAAAACCAAACACAAACTCACGCATCCTCTTCTGTTCGCACATTGTATCTCCGCAAAGCAAAAAGCCCCACCCCTAAAACCCACCGGTGCCCTGAAGCCGCTTCACAGCTCCCATCACCCCCCTAGCCCACGAGAACTTCCCCGGGTCAACCCCAATAGCCCCCTCGGCCTGCTTCCCATCCTCGTCCATCCACACGCCAGCCTCCCGGTTCAGCGCACCATACAGGTGCGTGTTCTGGTTCCTGCGCAAGCCATCGATCCAGGCGCGGCACACGGGCCCGCTATCCAGCATGACGTTGATCTCCTGGCTGTGATACCAGCTCTGCGTGTCCTGGTTCCCATTCCCCATGATGCCGACGTGCTCGTCCGCGATCATGAGCTTGATGTGGCAGCTGCGTTTCTTCCTTTCCTGGACGATAGGCCGCCTCTGGTCCTTGGCAACATACCAAAAATAGTGCAGGTGTTGCCTCCCTTGAGGAGAAAGCGACGTGAGCAACTGGTGGGCTACCATGTCGTTGTGCCCGCCCTGCATGGGCAGCAGCTCACCCGCGTCGTTGTAGCCCAGGCAGATGTAACAGTATACGTCGACGCCGCGCTCGCACGCCGCGGCGATGGCCGGGACCAGGGGCGCCGCGTTGAGCGTGGGTGACTGGATGAAGACGTTCTTCTTGGCGTTGCCGAGTGCCGACAGCCAGGCTGCGTTCTGGGGCGTCACGACCGACTTGTGGTTTGGCGGGCCGTAAGGGGCGCGGTTGACCAGGGCCATGGGGAATGGCTCGTGGGCTGGGTGGGGGATGTAGGGTGTCATGTCGTCTTCTGGGTGGCATTCGGCGGCGCCGGGTGGGAACCCGGCGTTGAGCGTGTTGTTGAGGTGCCGGTTTACGGCTTGCAGTGTCGTTTCGCCTTCCTTGCCCGACACTGCTGCTTGTACTCTCTGGACCTCGCCGGCGAAGTCCAGGCCCCAGTGTGAGTTGTCAGTCGTGGATTCAGGGAACTTCTCGGCGGTCGATGACGGTACCGGTATTGGTACTTCATGGCTTGCTTGCTGGCCGTCGCTGAGAAAGGCACTGGCAGTTGTACTGGGCCCAACCGCGGCAACTGACCCTCTCACACCACTGCTCTCGGCCTGAGTCTGCCCATCCACCTTTCCCGGCTGTGCCACCATCCGACTATAAGCGTATGCTTCATGTGGTTTCATTTTCTCAGAATCCACAACGGCTTGATGTCCACGGATGGACCCATTGGGCCCAAAACCCCCGTCGTGTGAGTCCGTAAAGCACGAGATACCACCATTAGCGGCAGGAGAATTGTAGCTCGGCAGAGGTGGCTCAAGGCGTTTGTGCCAAGACAGCAGTGCCATGTCGTACATCGAATCGACGATGGGGCCCTCGAGGTGGATCATCATCTCCAAGTTGTCGTTGCTCTGGATATTGTTGCTTTGTATGACTGCCACTTTCCTATCGACGATCATGTACTTGGCATGAAACGTCCCCAGGAGAGGATGATTGTAGTTCATAACCTGCAGGTCGATGTTGGGCATCTCTTCCGGCGCCGGTAAGCCCACTTTTGGTCCAGTATATTCTTTCACTGGAACGACGTAGTGCGGCTCAACCAACTGCTTCGGGCTTCCCCTGTCGTATATTATCTTTGCAACGATCCTGGTGCCCCTCTCGCCTGCCCGACGGGAAAGCTCTTTTATTGCATCCGATACGAACTTTGACGCATCACTGTTCTGCCAAACGTTCGTGGCAAGGAAGAATTCCCTCTCGGCTCGCACAATACAGTTGGACATGTGCCGCACAATATCCGGAACGCTGAGACGATATTAACTCACGATTGATTCACGTCACAAGAGCGATCGAGTACTTCAATATTGACATCTGGAGCCACCTACGTAGATAAAACAGTCAACGGAACCACACCACAGCTTCCCATCAGCGAGGGGCTGACCATGGCCTTGCCAGGGTCATCATGCAATGTGCTTATAGCATCGTGATAGATCTATGTCTGTCAGTCTCGTGGATTTGACCCATTTTTTGCCGCCCGCCAACCACCAAATACGTACCCTCAAAAACAGCTCACTTGGTTGAGTTGGACCCCAGTGCCCTGCCTCCGCGGCCTTGTGTAGTGCTTCCTCAGAAGCCAAGCGTTTTCCGGAGTCATCAGTCGGACGACGCTTGCCCAGCTTTCCGATGTGGTGGGCATAGAGATTCATCCACGCCTCTCCAGGGCTCAGTGAAGGATTCTGTGCTAACAGAGTCGAGACGCTATCCGGGGAGGTGAGAAGTTTGAGCAACTCATCGCTAACCGGACTTGTGAACTCGTCATTCTGCACTTGCACATGGTGTTCCGTATTTTCAGGAATACTGCCCATTTCCTGTTCGTCCTTGGCGGGGATTTTCGCTAGGCGCTGAGTAGTGACGGCTCTCTGTAAGGGACTTAGGGAACTCTACGAAGGTTTAAGACGCAGCGTCGCCCACAGATCCAATATTCTGGAGGACGGTTTTTTGGACAGTATTCTAAAGTTTTGGTCTGACATAATGACAACCGTAGAAGCCGAAATGTCTAAAGTTTCGCTACGGGGGTGGCAATGAATGGCCCACCGGCACCACGGCCACGCATCAGACCTGTAGGAGGGACTAGAAGGCCAAGCTTTTGCCAAGGTTTGCGCTACGGCTCGGCAAGATGGGACGATCACAACGTCAGTAGCACATAGCACGAGTAACGGGCTACTTCCTTAAGTCACATAACTATTAGCGTACCACAGCCACACCTCTCAAAAATAGTATCATATTATACTAAGACCGCTAAGTCGTTATAGCTTAACTATACCCTATATACTAAAAAAAGAGGAGCTTAATACCTTACGCTACATTTTTATATATAACTACTATAGGCTTATTTTATAAAGTAAGTATAGCGCCTTTTATAGTATAGTTTTATTACTAGTAACTAAGTAGTAAGTACTTAAACAAAGCTTATAAGTATATATAAGAATACCTAGGAATAGTGCCTTATCTCGCTCGATTAATATAATTTACACAGATTGAGATTTCTAGAACAAGCAAATTAAACTCGATATTACAACGCGCCCATCGTCGGCACAAGCAGCATCCTCAGACGGGCCACATGATCGGTGCTGCATCATCGCGGGCCTGGGCGCTGACGTAAAGTCCCGGGGGTCCGACTTGTTTTTCTGAGGCTGTGCTTGGCTCTCCACGCATGTTCTCGATCACCTGTGCCGCAATGCCGGTGGCCGGAAGCCGGAAGCCGGAAGCCGGAATCTGGGCTAAACTTTCTTAGTTCCGACTAGCCAGTCAGTCTGTCGTGGTGCTGGGAAATCCGGGATGCGTGCCTCAGCATTGGTTTGAGGGGCTTTCGCTGGAGCTCGACCAGAACTTCAAAGTTGATAGAGGACATCTTGAGCTCAACATTCTCAGTTTGAAGTTACCTGAGTAAGTACCTAGAGGGTAGGTACTTGCTTTCACCCGAGCCAATCGACGAGGATCCCGACAACTGGGAAGCCTTACATGGCTGTAAACCTTGGAAAGAACAAATCGGCAATGTGTCATTACAAAACATGACGTAAATGAACAAATTGACAAGTCACAAACAGTAACTAAAAATCAACAAAGAGCGAGAAGAAACATTGAATTAGAGGGTATCATTCGAAACACAGAACACGCTATCATTGATGTACACAATTCCATCCACCAAATCCAAAACAAAACGCCCCAGACGTAAAACACACACCCCAAACACCTAACATACATACAACATATACAAAACATACATAGATACATAAACGTATACGCCCAGCGTATTCACTTATAAACCTAACCCAAAACCAAAAAAAAAACCAACCCGGGGCGCGAGCCCCATTTACGTCTACTTGATGCCTTTGTATATGTTGGTCTGCGACCTTTTACGGGTCTAATTTATGAAATAATAAAACGCAGGGAGAAGGAAAAGAGTTGGAACCAGCTCAAACTCTCAGATACTTTTTCTTCCTCTTTCTAGGACCACCTCCTTGGTACCAGATTTTACCCATCCTGTAGTTGTTTCGTAATGCGAGGGGAAAAAAGCAAAAAAAGCAAAAGAGTCTAGATACACACGGCAGCACAAGATTCTCAGTTGGACATGACAAGAGCCAAGAGAGCCATGCGGGTGTAGAGACCATACTTCATCTGCGTGAAAGCGTCAGCAAATTTAATACTGTGTCGGGCCGGGAACCAAGACTTACCTGTCTGAAGTAGGCCGCTCTGGGGTCAAAGTCCACCTCTTCCGCGATCTCCTCGTTCCGGGGCAGAGGGTGCATGACGATCATGCTGCTCTTGGCGTGCTTCAGCGTGGCGTTGTCGATGCGGTATGAGCCGCGGACCTTGTCGTACTCTTCCTTGCTAGGGAAGCGCTCCTGTTGCACGCGCGTGCAGTACAGGACGTCGCTGCGGGCCAGGATCTCGGGCGTCAGGGTCTCCGACACGGTGAGCAGCTGGCCCGCCCTGACGAGCTGCTCGTATACCTGCGGCGGCAGCGACAGGCTCTTGGACGAGACGAGCTGCACCTTGACCTGGTAGTGCTGGAGCAGATAGACGAGCGAGTGCACGGGGCGCCCGTAGAGCAGGTCTCCCACGAAGGTGATGGTCAGGCCCTGCACGGTGCCAAGCTCCTCACGGATGGTGAAGAGGTCCAGGAAGGCCTGGGTGGGGTGCTCCTTGGATCCGTTGCCACCGTTGATGACTGGCACGGGAGAGAACTTCCTGGCAACCTTGACTGAGCTCTCTTCGGGATGACGCAGGACGACGGCATCTCCATAGCAAGCAAGAGTCCGCAGTGTGTCCTGGAGGGTCTCGCCCTTCTTGACCGAGGACGTCGACGTGGAGATGGCGATAGTTCGACCGCCAAGGCGCTGCATCGCGGCATCGAACGACGCTGATGTTCGTGTCGAGGGTTCATAGAACATTGTGCAGAGCAGACGGCCCTTGAGCACGTTCAGGACACCCTCACGCTGAACCCCAGTGCGCATCTCCTGTGCGACGGTGAACAGGAGATGAAGGTCGGCACGAGTGTACTGGGTCACCGACAGGACGTGAGACATCTTGAACGAGTGCGTCTGTGCTAGCAGCGCTTGCAGGGGGCTGTCGTGGGAAACTTGGAGAGGCAGCGATGGGCCAAAGTCTTCGAAGACTGAGTTCTTGAAAGACTGACCCAGCGCATTGTCCAAGCCGCGAGGCTTGACAATTGGCCGCGCTGAGCCAATCACTGAGCCAATCATTGAGGCGCGGCGATCTGTCGTCCGTGGGGTCTCTACAGCTTGCAAGGTTGGCTTCATCAGCGGCGACATGGGCGGCGGCAAGGCACCATGTCTTGACATGTCCTTTCCAATAGGCGGTCCCTCGATAATCTGCCCGTCAAGACAAACAAGCTTGTCCTGGAACGTGATGCGTTGAACAGCCCCCCTCACGACACGTCCAGCGACTGGAGACCAGCCAGCGGCGGTGGAGACTGTAGAGGGGCGCTCGATCTCGACCTCCACGAAAGTGCCGGCTTGGTCATGCAGCTCGAAGATCTCAACGGGGTTGTCATGCAGACGCCTCTTGATGTCATCGATGGTGAGCTTGCCCTCACTGACAGATGTGAGAAGCAGGGGAAGAGCGTCGGCGATTCCAACCGTGGCGTCGACCTCAGCACCAGCGGCAGCAGCCAATTGGTACGGCAGACTGCCAATCGAGAAGATGTCGATGTCGCTCAGATGCTCCCACAGGGCGTGTTGATCCTCGACAGTAGGCAGGAAGTCACACTGAGGGTAGTCCTTCTGGGTTAGGTACAGCGAGTAGATGGACACGTCACATGTGACCTTGAGTCCCTTCTGCTTGCTGAGGCCGATGAGCTTGATGTCATCCTTGGTTGTGACAGACGTGACATGGATCTTTCGATTGTGAAGGCTGGCCAAGAGGAGGATCGATGCCAGGTCGGTGAGCTTGGCATCTGTCAAGATTGGCTTGTGAGATGGCCAAGCATCGAAATGGGCAGTGACGGCGGCAACCTTGCTGATATTGTCGGACAGGTGGTTGAAAGGGATGAACAAGGCACCCACATCCCCAGCAACGTGGCTGATCTGGTTGGCGTTGGATGAGGTGGCAGCGACTGACACGTTGAAGTCGCAGTAGATACCAGACTTGCCGTTCTGCTGAGCGGCGGCCAAAGAGCGCGCATCTGTGATTGCGCCCTCCCGGCCCACGGCCATGGTCCGAATCATGGTGAAACCTGCAGCGAGGGAGGCCTTGGTCACGGCCTCCAAGTCGCGGCTCTTCTCCGAGACAATGCCAGGCACGAAGGCGGCGATGTTGACCAGGCCAGGGAGCAGAACAGTGCGATGGCTGGTCTGGTAATCCACGATGCTCACATCGAGAGCCATGTGCTTGGCAATGGCCTCGACGAGGATCTTTGCGTTCTTCACGTTCGTGACCAAAGGAATCTGGTAGTCGACAGCCATTCTTCGTGTCCTGTAGCCCTTGCTCATGTAGTTGGCTGGGCGGCGGTACTTGTTGTTGGAGGGCAGGTTGATGTATAAGTCGATCATGTTATTTGCCAAATGCTGCGTGAGCGAAAATTCGGATTTCTGATCGTCCTCCTGCAGTGCCTCCAAGAATTGGACGGGAATGTCATGGTTCTGGAGGAAATCGGCGGTACCTGCTGTGGCGAAGAGCTTATACCCCAGTTCTTGGAGCTTCTTGATTGACGGAAGCATCTCCACCTTGTCCTTGTAGGATCCGAGCGAGAGCAGGATGTTGTTCTTTGGGATCTTAAAACCAGTGGATATCAACCCCTTCAAGTATGCCTCATACTTATCAACACCGAAGCAGGCAACCTCACCGGTTGAGGCCATCTCAACTCCCAAGACCGGGTCGGCTCCAGACAGACGGGAGAAACTGAACTGTGGGACCTTGACACCGACGGCGTCGGCAGGTCTCTCAACCACGGGGTATGGCTCGTAAGGCACCTCCATAATGGCCTTGGTAGCCATCTCGATAAGGTCGACACCCATGACCTTGGAGACGAATGGAAACGAACGAGAAGCTCGGACGTTGCATTCGATGACCTTGATGTCGTTATCCTTTGCGATGAACTGAATGTTCATGGGTCCAGTGACGTTCAGCGCAACGGCAATCTTGCGAGTCGCTTCTTCAATGCGCTCGATGGTGGTCTTCTCCAGATCTTGCGGTGGGAGGATAAGAGTTGCATCACCCGAGTGCACACCGGCATTTTCGACGTGCTCGGAGATGAAATGCCCAACAAGCTCTCCGTCATGGGCAACAGCATCCATCTCGATCTCCTTGGCGTTCTCGATGTACTTGGTGATGACGACGGGGTGTTCAGGTGACACATCCGTTGCCTGCTTCAGGTAGTTCTCCAGATCCGCCTCGGAGTAAACGGTGTTCATAGCGGCGCCGGACAGCACGTAAGAAGGTCTGACCAGCACAGGGTAGGAGACAATGTTGCAGAACTCCTTGGCCTTGTTGAAGCTGGTCAACTCTTTCCAAGTAGGCTGGTCGACGCCAATGCGGTCAAGCATACGAGAGAACTTGTATCGGTTCTCTGCTGAGTCGATCATCTCAGGTGATGTTCCCAGCATCTTGGCTCCGGCTCGGTGAAGCTGCAGAGCGATGTTGTTGGGCGTCTGACCACCCATGGCGCCGAGAATACCCTTTGCAGACTCCAACTGGTATATGTCGAGAACAGTCTCGATGGTGATGTTCTCGAAATAGAGCTTGTCGGCTTCATCGTAGTCGGTGCTGACGGTTTCTGGGTTGTAATTTACCATCATGGTCTTGAAGCCAGCCTCCCGGAGTGTGCGAATAGCCCGGACGGAGCACCAGTCAAACTCCACAGAAGAACCGATTCTGTAGACACCAGAGCCCAGGACCATAACACCATGTTCGTCAAATTTGACATCGTGTTGTGTGGCGTTGTAGGTGAGATACAAGTAGTTTGTCATTGCTGGAAACTCGGCGGCCACCGTGTCAATCTGCTTGACGAAGGGCATGATGCCAGCCTCGTCCCGCAGGCGACGCACTGCCAACTCGTTTGAGTTCCAGAATTTGGCAAGCTGACGGTCCGAGAACCCGAGTCTCTTGGCCTGTAGCAGTACGTTCGGGTTCTGAGCGATATCGCCGGTGCTGTACTGTGCCATGTCCTTGCTGAAATTACTCAAGCCCTTGAGCTTGTTAAGGAACCACTTGTCAATCTTGGTCAGCTCCCAGATCTTGTCGACAGTGTAGCCGGCATGCATCGCGTTGGCAATGGCGAACAGGCGTTGATCCGAAGGAGTCTGCAGCTCGTCATCAATTGACATGAGAGCGTTGGACGTCTCGTTAAAGCCCAGATTCTGGAAGTCGATCGCACGGATGGCCTTCTGGATCGCTTCTTCGAAGCTCCTACCGATGCTCATGACTTCGCCAACGCTCTTCATGGAAGAGCCCAGCTGCGTCGACACACGAGTGAACTTCTTGAGATCCCAACGAGGCATCTTCACGACCACGTAATCAAGAGAGGGCTCAAAGCACGCGCAGGTGGACCGAGTGACCGTGTTTGTAATGTCCTTCAAGGGGATGTTCAAACCCAGCTTGGCGGCGATGAAAGCGAGAGGGTACCCAGTGGCTTTGGAGGCGAGCGCTGAGGATCTTGAAAGTCTTGCGTTGACTTCAATGATGCAATACTCCTTGGAGAATGGGTTGAGCGCGTACTGGATGTTGCACTCTCCAACCACGCCGAGGTGACGGATGACGTTGACGGCAGTTGTGCGAAGCATGTTGTAATCCTCATCAGACAGGGTCTGAGAAGGAGCAACCACAATCGAGTCACCGGTGTGAATACCCAAGGGGTCAAAGTTCTCCATGTTACACACGGTGATGCAGTTGTCCTGGGCATCCCGGACGACTTCGTACTCGATCTCCTTCCATCCCTTCATACTGCGCTCGATGAGCACTTGAGGACTGGCAGCGAAGGCCTTGTTGCAGAGGTCAAGAAGCTCGGCCTCGTTGTTGGCGAAGCCACTGCCCAATCCACCAAGAGCATAGGCGGCTCTCACGATAACGGGGAAGCCGATGTCCTTAACAGCGATCATGGCCTCATCGACGTTGCTGGCTGAGGCAGATTTGGCACACTTCTCGCCGATTGACTCCATACTGCGAGCAAACAGCTCACGGTCCTCGGTTGTGATGATGGTGTCGATTGGTGTACCGAGGACCTTGACTCCAAGTCCCTCAAACTCATCCTTGAGCTGGATACCGACTTGCAGAGCAGTCTGGCCACCAAAGGTGACGTAAATGGCATCGGGCCGCTCATATTGGATGACCTTTCGAACAAATTCGGCGTTCACCGGAAGGAAGTAGACCTTGTCCGCCAGACCCTTGGACGTCTGGATGGTGGCAATGTTGGGGTTGATGAGCACAGTGTAGATGCCCTCCTCCTTCAAGGCCTTGATGGCCTGACTGCCAGAGTAGTCGAACTCACCGGCCTGACCGATGCTAAGACCGCCACTGCCAAGCACAAGGACCTTCTTGGGCTTGACACGAGGGTGGGCCGCATCGTTTTGCGCCGCCGTGCCTCCGGGGAAGCTGACAGGCTTTGAAAGGAGGCTGCTGTCCGAAGCACAGTTGGTGATGGTCTGGATGAAGACATCGAACAGGAACTCGGTGTCCCGTGGGCCGGGGGTGCTCTCGGGGTGGAACTGAACACTGAAGTATGGCTTGTTGACGTGTGCAATACCCTCGTTGGTTCCATCGTTGGCATTTACGAAAAGCTCCTGCCAGTCTGAGGGGAGAGTCTTGCTGTCGACGGCGAAACCGTGGTTTTGAGAGGTGATGTGGCACTTTCCAGTGATCAAGCTTGTGCAAGGGATGTTGTGGCCTCTGTTACCAAACTTGAGCTTGGTTGTACCGGCTCCAGCAGCCCTGGCGAGCAGCTGGTGGCCCAAGCAGATACCGAAGACTGGGGTGCGGTTCTTTGCCATGGCCGCTGCAATGTTCTTTACGGTGACATCGAGGACAGATGGGTCACCCGGCCCGTTGGAGATGAACAGACCATCGTACTCGTCACCCGCCTGCGCCACAATGTCGTGGTCCCAGGGGCACACGAGGACCTCTACACCTCGCTTGAGGAAGCAACGAAGCTGGTTGTATTTCATACCAACGTCAAGGCAGAGAATTCGGATGATCCTGCCGGACGGGTGCTTCAGAACAACGTCTGCGGGAGGTGTGTACAGTTTTGGCGCCTTAATGGACACTAAGGAGAAGTGAGCAGAAAGTCGACACGAGGCCCATTTCACTTCCACTCACCCTCTGCTACGAGGTTCTTCTCATTCGGGTTGACCCAATCAACGGCATCAAAGTAAGGCTTCCAGTCCTTCATGGCCTGTGGGATGCCGTTTGCCTGGCCATTGGCGCCACTGGTAATGTCATTGGCAGCTTGTGGCTTCTGCAGCAGCATGCGGCCGAGCATGCTGCCCTTCTCACGGATGTGCTTGGTCAATGCACGGGTGTCTACACCATGCATCGCCGGTATGCCCTGCTCCTTCAGCCATGTTCCGAGCGAAGAAGTTGCCAGGAAATGAGAGTAGTCCTCGCCTGAGTAGGAGGCGGTGACGAGACCGGCGATGTGAATCTGGGACGACTCGAAGTGGGCGGGCAGGTCGCGAAGTAGCTCGTCCATGGTTTCCCTTGAGGGGACACCATAGTTGCCAACCAGGGGGAATGTGATGACGAGTATTTGTCCGCGGTAGGAAGGATCGGTGACGGACTCGGGGTAGCCAACCATGCCGGTCTGGAAGACCAGCTCACCGGCGATGCTCTTGGGAGCACCGAAGCTGTAGCCCTGGTAGGCGGAGCCATCCTCGAGCTCCAAGCAGAAGAGGTCCTCGTTCTGCCCGGTGAGGCGCGCCGAAGCTGGCGGGAAAGCCTTGGAAGCCATTGTCAACCTGAGGAACGGGTGTCGAGAAATTTCTCGCTAGACGCTCGGGCGGTTTGAGGAGCTGAACGAGTCGGTGCCAAAGATGGCAGCAAGCTCGGCAAGGCTCGCTCGAGTAGTGGATGGTGGTTCCTTGGACAAGATGGCTCAATTAGCTCAAAGCAAGAACATAGTAAAGCCAATGACAGCCTCTTCTCACCCGGAAGGTGCTATTGTGTATAGCAGAATGGCGTCAGGAACCTCAACTGGTGGGTTGAGGGGGAAGAAGGAGGAGGAGAAGGGGAAAAAAAGAGAATTGCAGACAAAACCAATTGCAAGAGGCGAAAACCAAGTGGGATGTGGGATGCCAGGAGGCTGTTGTTACTGGACCCCGGCTTCTCACCAAGCTTTTGGTCTAAGTCACTAAAATTTTCTGCCCATAGAAGGCTTATCGATACGCAGTTCAACCAAATTGTGGGCTATTTTAGCTGTGGTTGGACGACGCGCGGGTTGGAGGAGCCGAAATGAATCGCGCATCCCTGCTTGTCGACACTCGAGATCGTGGGGCAGCTAGCCCAGATCGGGGATTCGAACCAAACCAGCGCTTTGGAACAATTAGACTTCAGAAGCATTTGTGTTTTTTTTTTTTTTTTGTGTTCTTGCTGCGGAAATCAATATGTCGATCCAAGGTCATGTGAGTCACAAGAAGAGTGAAATTTTACAGCCACCGTCACCCTACCATTGACCCGGTACTGTACTGTCTCTTGCATTCACCAGGAATGTGACGAACACTTCGTTGCGACTAGCATGTGGCGTGAAATTAATAAGATGCTTGACCTTGACGGATACTTAAGTAGGTGGGCTAACAAGGAGGGATTGTTCGATGAGCCGTGTAGACTACTCCACGGGTGCTGATTACGCTGTACGAGCATCGAATAGGCCAGGCTTTGCTGTTCGACGCATGCAGGTTGACGGCTGCCGAGTGTGGCCGTGTGTAAGATGTAAGCACACGGAACAACCGAGATCTGGCATAGATGACATAGGTGTGCTTGCGGCTCACGCTCCGACCCGACGGCCCCAGAGCTTCGGATCCGTGGAGGTAAACTGGTACTGGTGGCAGGCAGTGAGACGAGTTACACTGCCAATTGGATCAAAAGTCTTCAGCGCACAACGTCAAGCACTGCATCACGGGGTCTTGGCCTGTTTTTTGATCTCATATCGATATTTGACAATTGTTTATAGCAAGGACTCCTTGTTGGCTGATGGACGGGGCTGAATAGTCCGGCAACCATGTTCACATGTGCATGAGAGCTGACCGTCCGACCCCCACGGTTTGGCATTTAGTACGCACACCTAAGGCGCGGCACACACACTTGAAATTCCTCTACACACCACACCACACCAGAGATCTGTTCACCGCCTATGCGATTACAATGAGACTACTAGTGTTACTAGTATTTGGACTCAGTGATGAAACCTGTACTTGCTGTGAGGTAAAAGTTGGCGTCGCTGTTGCAGGTGTGAGTCTGTCTGTGTGTCTCAAGTTGCGGGTACGATGCTGGTGTCCAGCACTGTGGGATTATGCCTTTCAAGGTAGCATTAATAAATCCAGGGATGACAAACATCCAGCGGCAAGACTACACAGTGTTGGACAAGCTAGTCTAGTAGTTTGGATATTGTCACACAGTGAGGACAGTATACTAGATGTCACGGCCCCGCTCACACCTCACACTTTGCATCACAAAGTCGCAGCTGGCGCGACTTCGGCAATGTTTCTAAGTTATTACGCTCGCTCGCACAAAGGGAAGAGGCAATCAGAGCGCGTCAAATCGGTCCAACCAGTAAATGCCGTGGTTTCGACATGCGGGAGACAGCATGCAGGTGTCATCAGTGTAGGACTCATGCCACTGGATGCCAGAGGCGGCCTTTATTATTACCTCGTCTCGGCCGGCCGACCAGCTGCCGACCATCAATGATGTTTCGTGACTCCGCATGCGGCTAACGGTCGAGACTAATCGACTGGTGATAACGGTGCATGTGATGCATACATGATGCAGCCCGCCAGCCCGCCTGGCGGTGTGGAGCTAAGGGGGGGGGGTGCACTCCCCGAGATACTACAGTGCGAGGGTTATCGCTGCACATTGCGTGGGTTGAGTGGCTATGCACTATCGTCCTGATCAATCCTGGCCCTGGCCCTCCCACCCCCCGGGCAACATATTCCCTGGCACAACCTGGAATCACTACAACTGCCCTCCCGGTCGGTCCTGGTCTGTCGCGCTTGCGCGCGCAATCCCTTCTGTCTACAATCTTTCTCCTCTTGTCCACTTACTATCACTGGCAGGCACGATGCTGTTGTAGCAACCTCGTCCCCAAAGACATACATACCTAGCTTTGCGTGACCGGCGTGCCACCTGAGTCTGGATCTTTGAGCTTGGAGTTTGGGAGCTTGCAGCTTGCGGTTTGTGGTCCCACGAGGTTGCCCTGCGACCATATTACGAGGTAGCCTACCTACGACTCTCGGCCGTGTCTTTGAGGCATACCAGCTTTTCATGGAGGACTGATGGACGAAGCGGGCCAAAATATGCCCGCCAGGAGGAGGATGCTGCCATTCACAAACCTGCTGCAGTCAATCAGGAGCAGCAGTCGCCGTGGCGCAGACGATGACACCGAGGACGAGCGCCGACCTTACTTCCGAACAAGACATGCCACGGCCGATTTCACAGAAGCCGACGATGACGACGACGAGGAAGACGAAGACGAAGAGGGCGACGACGACGATAACGAAATCTCCCCAAATGACGAGGATCGCGGTGGCAGGCATCCTTCCGTCAGGGGCAACATGCTGCCTCTTTTCTCCGAGTCTCACCTCGATTCCCTGCCCGTCTACAGTGTCACCCACACAATCCGGATGATAGTCCAGTCTAGGACTGAGACAGCCCTGACTTGGGACCAGCTGAGGTCGCCCCAGGTCTCACAGTTCCTGGTCAAGCCCATGCAGCAGCAGATCCGTACCCAACACTTCTCCAGGGCTACCATATACGCTCTCATGGCAAATTGCCTGCAGTTTGCCAAGGAGGGACAGCTCAACCCTGGGAACGCGGGGACCTGTAGCACCAGGGCCAAGGTCTGCGAGCTGCTGGCCATCAAGCTTCTCAAGGACTACTCCACCAGGGAGCTTATCGACGCTCTGTCTTATGATTTCTACCCCATGCAGGGCATGCCCGGTGCGCCTGGCACACAGACGCCCCTCACCCCTCGGGATGGAAAGCCAAAACAGGCTGCAGCGAGGACCTCAACCCTCGAGGTTGCCATACGTGCTTCTGCCAAGCACTTCCTGGCCCACCCGCTCGTCGTGCAACAGCTCGAGGCCATATGGAACGGCGCCATCAGTTTCTACTCGTCTGCAGACAACCTGCACAGACAAAACCTGAGGGAGTCTATTACTTCCTACAGGGGGCGCAGCCCCCAGCGGCGTGACAATGAGCGCACACCACTTCTTCGATTCCAGAAGGGACTGCGGCCTCCAAAATCCGCCGACATGGATCTAATCCCCGCCAGGCGGACCGTCTCTCTGTATGACCCGCGCAACGCGTCTTTGCTTAAGCTTTCCAGACTACGTGTGCCGCGATACCGGCAGTTCTTCTCCACGTGCTCTCTGGCCATCCTGATCTGTCTCTTTTTGGCAGTTCTTGTCGAGAGATCTGATCGCATCACCAGCCTTGAGCTGTTTTTCTGGTTCTGGAGCGCTGGCTTTATGATGGACGAGCTGGTCGGTTTCACCGAGCAGGGTTTCTCGTTGTATATCATGAGCTTCTGGAATATCTTCGACTTGGGAATCCTCCTGCTGTTGATTATATACTACTGCATGCGCATCTACACCGTGTTCCTGGTTGACTCGCATCACGGCATCGATGCCTACGATGTGCTGGCTGCTAATGCCGTCCTGCTGCTGCCGCGGATATTCTCGGTTCTCGATCATTACCCCTACTTTTCTCAGATTCTTCTGGCTATGAGGATCATGAGTGTAGATCTGGCCGCAGTCTTCGTGTTGATCTTCATCTCGTGCAGCGGCTTCTTCGTTTTCTTCCTCACAAACACCAAAGCAGATGCCGCTGAGGTGGCATACAAGATATTCCAGATCCTCATGGGCTTCACTCCGGCGGCTTGGGACGTGTGAGTCTACTCCCCACCCCCCATGGCAGGATGTGCTCAAAGCACATGGCCATTCTTGGATCCCTTCAGCTGACATTCACCATCTAGCTGGCCTACGTACACTTGGATTGACAGGACGCTCATGGTACTATTCTTGATTATCTGTCACTTTGTGGTAGTGTGAGTCTTGCCTCGACCCTGATTCCCCGATACCCGCTGACCAGATTGACAGCACCATCCTCATCACTGTCTTGACCAATTCGTTCATGTCGATTGCTTCGAACGCAAAGGAGGAGCATCAGTAAGCCGTTACCATGCACCATCAAGTGCGCATCCGCAGCTGACGGAAAACACTAGGTTCCTCTTCGCCATCAACACAATCGCCATGGTGAAGGACCAGTCTCTCTTCTCTTATGTTGCCCCTGGCAACATCTTTGCCTGGATCCTGATGCCATTTCGGTACTTTATGCCTCTACGCCACTTTGTGTGGTTGAACCGAACCATCATCAAGATCACACATTTCCCACTGCTGTTTTGCATATTCCTCTACGAGAAATACATACTCTCCCCTTCAATGTTTGAGCCGACAGATTTTGTCGAGCATCCGGAACGGAGCCGGGCTAGGGCGCTGTCCATGAATCCCGTGGGAAGGTCTTCGCTATTTAGCCCCACCATTCGTATCCGAGAGGGTTCGGTTGCCGGGTTTCAACAGGACCGCGCCTTGGAAGAGGTTTTCCGAAGGACGCCAGACTTTGCTTCGCTCCGAACCCAGAAGATGCACGAGCGCAAGAGGACTCAAAACGCTGTCAGGAACTGGATGGATCGGAATGAGACCATACCTGAGTCACCCAACAATGTATCGGCCGTCGAGAGACGTGTGCAACAGGATTGGCAACGGAGACTCAACGGAAGCAAGGAGAGAACGCCAGTACGACTTCGAAATCTTTCCGAAATCAGGTCGATTATGAGCGACCCGGCAGAACTCATGTCCACCGTGGACGGGCCCTTGGACGCAGTCGACCGGAGGCATCACATGGAGCGCAGAATATTGAAGGACCAAGATGCGGATGACGAACTTGTTACCAACGATGAAGATGAGGATGAGGCCGCGACTGCTCCCAGTCGACAGAGTATCACAAGATCCCGAGTGGACGAAGACGACTACTTCTCGACTCCCCTCGCTACTCGGTTCAACAACCGTATCATCTCAACCTCCCTTGGTTCATCGCACCGGTCGCCTGCACACCAGCTGGCACCGCCTCCGCCGAGACGGGCAGGCATGCATAGTCATACTCTGTCCACGAACACAATTCTCTTCAACCCGCCAAAATCCGGCCGTCTGCCGCCTAATGGCGATGATTCCTCTTCCGGCCCACCCAGTAAGCCTCGTTCTCGGCCTATTAGCGGTCGTCCAACACCAGGCGCAGAGAACCCCGGATACAAGTCACCGCGGCGTCCTGCCAATCTTAACCCTTCCCGCCCAAGACCGATCATGCCGCCTCGTGACAATCTGCACACGGCACCCCTCATCAGTCGGCTTACTGGCATGACTGCTGACCCGCAACCGCGCCGGCCACCCAAGACGCGTCGCATGTCTTCCTCTGATCTGCTCGAGGTCCAGTCAGATCTCGCTGGCGTCGGAGCAGACGACGCCTTCGGGGGCGTTCCGTCCAGCTTCGTTACGCAGATGGCCATGGCGACCGGTATGATCACGCCTGGGGGTCCTCGCATCACCGACAAAGCGCAGCGAGAGCGCGACAACGACCGAGACCGGATGAGCAGGTTGGTGCTGGCGAGGATGAAAACACTGGAAGAAGGTTTCTCGGATATGGTCAAAGAGATGAGAGGACTGCAGCGGTCAAGTGCAATGCCGTCCACCGCCCGCAACTCGGCCAGCGAAGGCGGCTCGGTCGTCTGGGATGGGGATGGTGATGGGCTCAGGACGCCATACACGATTTTTGAGGCAACGGGCAGGGCCGGCCCCACGGCCGGCGGCGCACGGAACAGTGGGAGAGGCTCCAAGGCCAACTCGGTCGGCAAGGCCAGCGGCTCGCGGCCTGGAAGCCGGCGGGGCGGGAACAAGTCCAACCGCAACAGCGTGATCCTGAGGTCGCCCATCGAGTCGACTTTTGGCGGCGACTACAAGGGGAAGGGGAAGGAGCCCGAGACGAGGCAGGACCATGAGGACTCCGGGTCCGACGGCGGTGCCGAGGCCGACGCGGGGCAGAGCCGGCCGAGTTTCGCACGCAAGGGAAGCTCCTACTGAGCTGTAATTGGCACGGGGGAAGGGGCGACGTCGATCGGAAGGAGGGTGGGGTCCATCTTGGTTCCAGTCTGCGCAGCAGGGCTTGCATACGAGTCGGCGTTCTACCATGTGTTTCTTGCACCAACCCTTTTTTCCCCCTTCATCCGGGCAATCTGCATGCCACTGGCTTGTTCTTGTTTGGTTTCTTTCGAGACATCATGGGTATGCATAGAACTGGTTGCTGTTCGGCATGGCCAGGGGTGACATTAGTGACATCTGGAGATGGCGTTGTGTTTTGTCTCGCTCTGTTTTTCCCTTCTCATAGTTTTGGCATCTTGGGACAGGGCCTGCTTCATTTGTATTTCGAGTTGAGCTCGTCTTGTATGATTTTGATTGTGTTCATTTGGCATTTGGGAAAGAAGCACTTGAGACCTGCTGGCATTTGGGAAAGAAGCACTTGAGACCTGCTAGCATTTGGGACGTAAGAGAAACGAGAATATGTGAATAATGCATGTGGTTTGTCTTCTTATTTGGAATATGTGATACGCAGTGGGATCCGCAACATTGATGCTAGTTTGAATAACCCTCAAGTGCTTCAATTGACAATTGAAAAGGTACTTATGTAGCCATAACATCCATTGTCCTCCTAGAAACCAGACCAAACGCCATAAGGAATGTCTGTTTGTATACAACATGTGCATGTTGAGCACTTGGAATCCTTGAGACAAATGTTGTCTTTGGCTCGTATCCAACGCCGACCAGCCAGCCCTCCTTTCCGGCCTATGCTGCTACACTTTTGGACAGGCACCGCTGTCGTTTTTGGGGGGAAGGTATGATATCCTTTGCGCCGCACGCGGTGACCCTGCTGCAGATAAGGTGTCTAGCTCTGTATCCGTGTTTTGATATGTCCGATTCATGCTCTCTTCCGTAATAGAGCACACGTCAACATTTTCTTGAGACTTTCTCTCGGTGCAACGCTGGGGGTAATGTTTTCTTCTAGATGCCACCGCCGGACCGATCGACCGAGACGTAGTAGTTGGGGTGGCTTGTCGACCTCTGGGCCCTCTCGTTCTTGGCTAGGTTGTCGGCGTTGTACTTGATGGCCAGGCCTACGCCGGCTGCTGTCAGGGCGAAGAGGGCAAGGCGGGGGTGGCGGGAACTGTGAGAGAGGAGGCTGTTAGTTTTTATGGTTATGGTTGTTTTGTGCGTGGTAAAATTTGGGTTGTAAGTAAGCGAGGAGCCCTGAAATACAAGTGGGCTGTCTGTGTGGCTGTACTTACGGGAATGTACGGGTGGCAGCGCGGTGCATGTTGTTCCTGGCGTGATCCATGATGTTGGTGTAAAAGAGCCGAACTTTAGAATGTGATAGATACCTAAGTATGGATAATAAGAGTTGTGTGATTGTCGAGCGACTTCAACGTCGGGCCTTGTGTACCTCTAGGCTCTTCTTCTGCACAATTTATAAGTAGGGGCTTATGTTCCAAGGTTTGCAAGAGATATGGTGTACCACAGTATTTACGGGCAGATATTCAGGCGGTATGCAAGAGACGAGATCTAAGCGGGTCTGCCCCGAAGGAGCCCCAGAGACAGGATGGTCTAGGCGGTTCTATATAATCATACCGGTACGATTTTGTTGGGGAAGTGGGGACTGGGAGCGTTGGACACGCGACATATTTCCATTCTGGGCACCCGTCGTTGTCGTAGTGTAATAGTTATACGGAGTAATGGCTGGATTGGTTTTCCTTCTGTGGCACTGATATGCGGGGAGAAAGCTGGGGAGATTGGAGCTGCCCGGGCTGGCTATCGAAGGCTGTCGTGCGATTAATCCCTGTCCCATGCTACTGCATCTACATATCGTTCGAGGTTTTGATACATACGGCCTGTCTACCTGCCTATCTTCATTATCCTTTGAAAATGATAAGATTATCTTAGATAGTGTTCTTTTACTAAAGGTGAATGAAGGCTTCATCTAAGGCCTCTCTGCCATGATGGTATGATGGAAGGAGCCTTGATCAACGAGCATTGCATATCCATGCTTCATGTGTGGCCGGGAAGATCCGTGCAGAAGTAAGTTTGGAGCAGTGGGGGGAGCTTAGCTGCCTGAGTGTAACCTCACCTACGGAGTACACTGTAGGTAGCTGCTGGGCCTCGTGTTTTGGGCCACGGTTATATGTGATCATTGAATTCTTTGCTATTCAGCATTATATATCGAGTACACCGCATGAAGAGGTTGGTTGGTTGCACAGTCTACATAGTGTACAGGTGTGTACAGGTAGCCACTGACCATGAGCATGTGAAGTCATGGAGTGTGGGGCTCAACGTGGGGCATCCATCCGATAGGACCCGATAAGTATCCGAGTCTGACCTCATCTTCCCGTTTAGCGCTGACTGGATCATTGAATGAATCGTCTCTGACATTACCTAGGTACCTAGGTACTTGAGGTTTGTGAATTTGAAGGAGAATCCATCATGGGTCAACTAGTACCTACCTAGGTATGCAGCTCCAGAGGACTTCAGGAGATCAAGCAAGCAATGTGCATATAAAGGACTGGCTTGCTGAACTTAGCAAGTAAACAGTGGGCTTGCACACGTCGTTTAGTTTCGCAGCATGGCTTCCTTCTCCTCATCCTTGGAAAGCTCTGAGTAGTTGGGTCCGAAGCAGACCTTCTTGTACCATGGGTGCCATCAGGACGAGCGAGGCGAGTCCCGAGGCGATATGGATGAATACTGGGCCGCGAGGGTGAGGCTCCGGCGGGAAGTGGCCGTTAGAATCTTGATGGTCTTGAGGTCCTCCGTCAAGCGGTGGGCGCCTATTGTCGTGATCCCCAAGTGCCTGCGTAGCTCAGTCTCCCAGGGCATATCGGCGTGAGGTTGCTCGTCAGGACAAGCGGGCCTACTGCATGCGTCTTGACCCTCAAGGTCCTTACGATTTTCCGGGTTTAGGGCCTCAGGGCTGGCGTCTTTTGCGTTGGTATGGTTCGCTTGGGCTCCTTTGAATGCTGATGACCGTGTTCTGCTTCCCGGCATGACTCACTACCCCACATTGTCAAGCCTCCCGCACAGTCACCATTGAGCTCTAGCTTGCCGAAACGGGTACCTATGTCTAAGTCAGAGAATAAATGAAACAACTATGATTCGAGTTCCCTAGGCAAGCCTTGGGAAGCCAAATATAAGGCAAGCTTTCAGGGACGACAAGCAACACGACTTGGAAGTACTATGATCATAGCACTTGAGTTGTCCGCCATTGGTGTGCTGCAGTGACAGGTATTGCCCTGGACTATTGATCAGTTCCAATCTCTATTGAACCTGTCATTCTTTTCATACTCACGAATCACGATGACCTCTATGGCGGCTGAGTCCGTGGCGACGATTCTCGTCTCATGCAAACAAACACGCTTTCACATTGAAAGTCCAAACTACAGAGAGGTATGCTTTGAGGCGGATCGGCACCTACAATTCCGTCAGGTTCAAATTTCCAATCAAGTAGTTCTAAGTGTCAGTGGTTAGCTAGATATTGAGGGGCTCAACATTACTGTGGCCCCAACGGCCCCCCCTGGCGTCAAGGTCTCTGGAGGAAAAGGCAAGGCCAAAGCCAGCAAATCTGAAGACACCGAGATTTTGTCAAATGCCAAACTCAGACTCAAGGCTGGTCAGAGGTACTCCCTGGTCGGGAAGAACGGCTCCGGAAAGTCAACACTGCTAAGGGCTATCGGCGAGAAGTTGATTCCCGGCATATCGGAACAGACCCGCATTGCAATGCTGCAGCAAACCGATGCCGAGGATGCCGAGGATGTCGATGCCGACTTCTCCCCGGAGAAAAACGCGGGGAGTTCGGGCTCAGGGAAAACCGTGATCGAAGAGGTTGTAGACAAGGCGACGGCAAAAGACGAACTCGAGCGGGAGATCGCGATCCTGGCAAATGGAGTCAACAGCTCGGAAGCGCTGGCAGGGCTGAGAGCGTTGAGGAAAGTCAAGCACGAGAGGTTGCAGAAGCAACTCTTCGTGATTGACAAGAATGCAAGGCTTCGCAGTGGCGCTCGGGGCATGGCAGCGAGAAAGGAGCTGATCGCTTTCGAGAAGGTGGTTGCAGAGTCGGCGGGGTTGTGAGTCTTGTGCAGCTCCGATTTGCCGACAGATCTATCACAATGAACACTGACAATGCACAGACAAGAGCAAAAGGACGAGGAAATTCCAAACAATACAGTCGAGGCTGAGATACAAGAAGCCACAGACCTCCTCGCAGAGCTCCAGGTCCAACTAGAGCCATCGAAGATCGCCGACATCAAGTCGAGGGCCCACAAGATCCTCACTGGTCTCGGCTTCTCGGATGCCTACAAGTCAAAGCCTGTTTCTGAACTCTCTGGTGGTTGGAAGATGCGAACCGCATTGGCAATAGCCCTGCTGCAGGAGACAGATATCCTGATCCTTGACGAGCCGACCAATTTCCTGGATCTCCTGGGCATAATCTGGCTGCAGCGACATCTCGAGTCCCTCGAGGACCTCCCTGATCCCCCGACTCTCCTCCTGGTTTCACACGATCGAGACTTCACGTCTGTTTGTACAGACCTTCTCATCATCAAGGACAAGGATCTGGTGTACTTCCATGGCGACTACGAGACGTATGAGGCCAGCCTGGCTGAGAAGAAACTTCACCTCACCAAAGTCAAGGAGGCCAAGGACAAACAGAAGGCCCATATTTCAGCCACAATTCGGCAAAATATGCGGGAGGGAAAGAAGAATGATGACGAAAACAGGAGTATGTCCCTATCTATCCACTTAGGCTTACAGAAGGATGCCTGTTGTGAGCCAGCAATGAAGAAAGCCCTTTGCTGCTACTTCATTAGCCTATTCCTGCCCTATTCCTGCTACAATAGAGGAAGAACCATCAACTGACAACTCTCTCCAGTCCGTCAGGCCAAGATGAGACAGAAAAAGCTCGACGAGCGCTGGGGCGTAGAAACCAGCGCCAAGGGCGGCAGATTCAAGCTCAACAGGGACCTCGCAGGATACCACTTCAGCAACCGCGCGGAGATCGACATCCCGCAAGACCAGAGGCCGCCTCTCATCCTGCTGCCCGAGCCACCCGAGCTCCGTTTCCCCGGACCGCTGATCTCCCTAGAGGGCACGACGTTCCGGTACCCCAAGGGAGCAGGGGCAGGTAAGAAGACAACAACAACCACATCATCATCTCCAGCAGTGCTGCAGGACATCAACCTCACGGTGGGTATGGGCGACAGGGTCGGGATCCTGGGCCTCAACGGGGCGGGGAAGTCGACGCTGATCAAGCTGCTCGTCGGCGAGGAGAGGCCCACCAGGGGCACGCTCACGACGCACCCGCGGCTGAAGCTTGGGCTCTACAGCCAACAGGCAGTCGAGACGCTACAGCAGCTGGGCCGCGCGGAGCAAGAGCTCACCTCTCTCGCGCTGTTGACGAGGGAGGTTGCGGGCGACCTGGACGAGGGTGAAATTCGCGGCATGTTGGGGTCGCTGGGCCTCCCCGGGCGGTTGGCCTCTGACGTGCCTATTCGCAAGCTGTCTGGTGGGCAGTTGGTGAGATGTGAGTTGGCTAGGATTCTGTGGAAGCGTCCGCATTGTCTGGTGCTGGACGAGGTTACTACCCATCTTGACTGTACGTTTACCCACCAGTCACTCAAAGCCTCCCTGATCGATGTGTTGAAAGGGGATACAAAGCTGTTTGAAGCTTGCTGCTTGCTGACACGCTATAGACGAGACCGTCACAGCGTTGCGTGAGGCGCTGAACCAGTGGGTGGGTGCTGTGGTGCTCGTTTCCCACGACAGATGGTTTATGAGAGGCGCAGTCGAGGGTCTTATCGACGAGGCAAGCAGTGACTCCGACGATGAAGATGAGGAACAGGACCTGAGACGAAGAGTTGTGTACAGGTTGAAGGGTGGTGTACTCGCAAAGCTCGAAAATGGTGTCCAGGAATTTGAGGATCTCATGGAAAAGAGGGCAAGGAAGTTGATGAGCTCCTGAAATCTAAACGGAGCCGGAATTTCCATATTCAAGGGTATCGAAAACCTCTGCCCGTGAGTCGGTGCTTTAAGGATACCTGATTAGGTACTTACGGGCATGCGGAGGGCAGGTATGGGTGATATGGCGCACCTCCCCTTTCCAGAATCCAGAGTGCCTAGGTAGGCAGGTTTTGCAGTTTCCCTGCCCGCCAAATGCCAAATGGCAACTCCAGAGAACCTCTTACCAGACCCTGCCCTACTCGTTTCTCCCACGTCTTCAATTTTACAATTCTGGAAAGCTCATTGATATCCAATCCCTCACATAGAAGCCATTGGTGACCCACAAAGTCAACAGCATCTATTATGGATACAGATGACTACACCCAAGAGCTGGACGCACAAGCCTCAACATACGTGGACGGAGAGGATCCTACCCGTATCCATAATGAGGTTTTGTGGTATGCCTTTGAGCAGGATCTGATCAGAGACTACACTCTGAATTCATTTTCCATCTGCCATCTATTCACCCCGCTTGTCCAAACCACTCTGCCCTCGATCACCGACAGCGGATTTACTGACGGCAGTCCCCTCCCATCTTTGGAAATCTTTGAACCAAACATTGAGAGCAAACTAGCCTTTCCACAGTCAGCACAAAAATTCCAGGATGAGACCCTCCGCGAGCTCACGGATGATGAGGTCAAGACGCTGACGTGGGAGATTATGGACTCTGGAAACACCAGGCACTTGAAACTTGAATTACCGATTCTTCGAGCAGACGACGACCGGGGCATGAGACAGTTCCGCAAAGAATTAGCAGCCCGCCGAGAAGTGCGCATTGGGGATCACCGGTTGCCGCTAGATCTTGTCACTGGCGAGGGCATGCAGCTTCCTGAATCCACTCGCTTAGAAGCCAACCAACTTCTGAGAAAGGTTAAGAACGAAAAACTGGGGATCACAAGAAGCGCTTTGCAGTTCCTCGCCGACGTTGTGAAAGATGATTACGACGACGAGGAACAGTGGAATTCTCTCGTGGAAGAGGTCAAAGGGACCAAGTGGGTGAGGGTAGGCAATCATCCTCCATCAGATTGACCAATGCTCTCCTTGAATTGTACCCCTTCCTCACGGACGTATCGAAACTAGCGGTGTCTTTTCTGCCTTTTTTTTTGTTTTTGGCTGACAATGAGTATAACAGAACTCGGCTTTAGAAAAGCTGGAGTTGCCGATCAGCCCGCAATTCAAACAGGACCAGACTCCTACTCCAGATGATGCGTACCTGATCCCCATACCATCTGATCCAAGCTCCTCTATTTTCGACGATGATTTGAAAGCTGCCGAAGAGCAATTATTCGAGGAGTACGGAGACGTGTGGAGCGAGCCCACATCACCCATCCTCGAGAGATTTTTGGACACTGAGATCTCAGAAGAGGACAAGAAGGAATTTTTGAGACCCAATTGTTCTGAGGAGGAATCAAGAAAGAGCCATATTGAAGAACACAAGATTGAGCCACCGATACTACCCTTTTCCTCACTTGAAGAGCAGCTCCTGCCTGGACCCGGAGCGTTCGGAAGCTTTGTGGCCCAAGAGATGAATATCGAAGGGCTAGCTCTTGAAACCCTGGAGACTTTCTCGGACTTTCATTTTCAAGATGAGTTCGCCAATGCGGCGGACTTGACAATGAAGACGATCGAACAAGAACAACTCCATGCAGCTGATGCAACAGCTCGCGTCCCGGTTCCCATCATGGACTTCTCCATTCCCGAACCAGAGTGGAAACGGTTAGGAAAAAACGCAGAAGCAATTTTCAAGTACATTAAATGCGGCCACGAAAGCCTATTCAGACTCCCGAAATGGCCCCGAGACTGCGCCACCGAAAGCAAACTGATATGGCGGCCAATCGGCTCCGAAGCAAGCAGAGTATCCACGGAAGCGGCCATAGATGCGGACGACGCTCTGATCAACGCATTCATTATACCACTCGATAGCGGCGAGGTCCCCACGAGCCTCGAATTCGTCCAAAAACGGACGAAACTGGCAATCCTCGAGCACATGACTGAGGATGATGAGATCGAGGTCCATGTGGAGGAACCGAAGAAGAGCACGACAACTTCGCTTGGAGTGGCCAAAAAGAGAGCACTTGATGCCGCAGATAGTGCGAGATCGAAGAAGCCGCGGCCATCATTGAAATACACTGGTGATAATGGTGAATTGCTTGTGGGAACTTCTCCGGGAGCGTCTATGAAACTCTTGAACAACTTCATGGAGCTCCACGCACCGAAAAAGAAGTGGTCCGTCAGCAAATACTTTACCACGACCAAACATGCAACACCGGCGCTTCCAGCTCCTGCAGGGCCGTCGAAGGAGCCTCAGGAATCGGGTGAACTTGGAAAGCCAGCGGGAGCGCAGACCACCTCGTGCTCGAAATCACACCCCCTGGCGCAGTACCCCTCTATCAAGGCCACGTCCTCTCCGCTGACAATTTGCATCTCTCTCACCGCCCCTCGGCACCTGATCAGAGCCCTTGAGGGCCTCCTACCAGGCCTCACTTTGATGGAACGCGACTACAACAAACACAACACTTCAGTTTGGAGTCCAGGCTCCGTTTCGCGTACGGAAGTAGTTCCGCCTCTCGCTTTTGATGCAGATATCACTCTGTCTCCGTCAACTGGGGTTGTCATCACGTCCATGATCAAGGTTCGCCAAAAGCCGCGGCCACAGTCATTGAAGAACAGCGTCCAAGAGAGGATCGAGAAGATTGCTGCGCGGTATGATCGGCTCATCATCCTTGTTGGAGGTGAGGGTGGCCCTGACGATACCTTCCGGGAGATGTCATCCTCGGATGCGGCAGCACTTGCAAGTTTCCAAGGGTCTGCGAGCGGGCTGTGGTGCAACGCTCTGGTGTACTATGTCGGCGGCGGCGACGACACGCTGTCAAGGTGGGTTGCGTCTCTTGTGTGCCGATATGGCCAATCCGAACCCGCTGTCCAGGCGACCCTGATGGAAGACGAGACACTCTGGGAACTGTGGCTACGAAGGGCGGGCTTTAATGCCTACGCAGCGCAGACGGTGGCTGGGCAGCTCAAAGTGCCCAAGACGGATACAGGCGCGGCGAGACAGCACCATGGGCTAGCCGCGTTCGTCACGATGACTCGGAATGAGAGGATGCGCCGGTTCGGGCCCGTGGTTGGGCAGCGGGTCATGGAGCGCGTCAGTCGGGTTGTGGATGAGATTTGGAACAAACCTTGAGCTCGAGCGCCACCGAAGGAGCGGCGACGATGAATGGTAGATAAGTGGTCCGCAATCTTTGTCGCATTTTCCAGGTAGCCAGAAGGGCACCCTGAGGAGCTTACTTGCTCTGGAACCAGTACTCTCCCATAGTTGCACTTTTCGTGCAATGATGAGAAAAAGTTTGAAGCTTCACCGATCACAAAGACGAGCACTCACCCGCGCATTTCAGATGAGGAAGCCTTGAACGCATGTTTGACTTTTTATATTATCCTACAAGTACTTGATCTGTTGGCTCAATGTCGATAGAACAGGGGTCCGTCGGCGAAACCGGCCGATAAGGCATGTCCGGGCGAACATCCGCTTGGATTCTGTCCATCTCTGGGGTGGCCATTGCCTCGGGGCTACTCTCATTGTGCGATTTCGTGCGTATGCTCCAGATCTTCAGATAAGATTTGTCAAACGTGCGGTTATTAGGAAACCGCCCAGGAGACCGATGTAGACTGGACGAGGAGCTAGACAATGAAGAGCTATCGGATTCGTCGTCGGAAGAAGGGACGCTTGAGGACGGGGACGGAGAATCGACAGAGGACATTCCATCATCGTTATTGTCGTTCTTGTCGGTCACCCTCCAGCCCCCGGTGCATGTTGCCACGACGGACCCGTACTTGTGAAGAGCAACGCTGCCCACCGGGGACCGCGGTAGGCTCTCCTCGCCATCGGACTCATCCACAGTCGAGAAATCCCAGGAGGGCCATACGCAGCCCTCATCATTGCCAACGCCCTGCCATACCTTGACCGTCCCGTCGGTCGTGCCCGACCAGACCTCGAACCCACCCAAGCCTTCCGAGTCGGGGTATACGGTGAGGTCCAGCTTCTGGTGTGTCAGGGCGCCACGGCCGGCCAGGAAGCCGAGGACCTTGTTCGTCACGCGGACGTCGTAGACCAGGACGCCTGTGGACTGCCGCTCGTTCACGAGGAGATATCGCCCGTCGGGCGACCAGGCCGTCTGGGTGATTCCGGCACCACCTATGCCTCCTTTGGTGGCCGGGCGCTGCAGCGAACCCGATAGGGGGTCTTGGACAACCACGGATGCAGCCGCGTCGGCAACGCTCCAGGTGGCGACGCGCTCGCCCCCTCGGGCAAAGTCGTACAGGCCTACCCACCGCGTCCAGGTGCCGGCGGCGAGCAGCGCCGTGGGCACGTAGTTCTCGTCGTTCTGCGTGGACAGCGCCGACACCATGCCGCGCATGCCGACGCCATTGCCCTTGGATATGTGGCGCTTGGAGGGGATGGTGTGGACGACCTGCTGGGGGCCGTCGCCTATCCGGTGGAGGTTGAACTGGGCGATGAGATTGTTGCTCCCGACGAAGAAGGACGAGCTGGTCGCGGCGTAAGGGGACGGCCAGGCGAGCGAGTGCACGGGGAGGTAGGCCTCTGTCTGGGGCGAGATCAGGCGGTACGAGAACAGGGAGCTGGTCTCGTCTGGCTGGCGGTCATCAACGGGGGTTGGTGTGGTTGGAAGGGCCCGGAATATCTGGATTGGGTGATCACGGCAGGCGACGAGCACGTGGTGAGTTTCGGGGGCCTCTAGGGCGAAGTAGGGGGCCGGTGCGAAGACATTGGTCGTCTCTGGGAGACTGAGGGTCTTCTGAGGGCGAAGAACGAGAGGGTGTTCCCGCGGCTCTAGCAGGTCCGACGGGACAACGAAGCTGCATAGTTGGTTGTGATATGTTGCTGCGATGATGGTCGTCCCATCGGCAGTCCTGTTCAATGCTGTTCAGCTTCTGAACTGCCACTCATAATTTGGTCGTTTCGGTAGAGACTCACCACTGAGCGCCCTTGTATATTGAAGGGAACCTCGACTCATCAGCATGGACGGCCTCATCAGCTGGGTGATGCTTACTCGAGCCAGACTTGGGAATACCCTGGCCATGTGTGTTGGAGGCCACCAAATCGACATTGGGTGCTACAGCCGGCATCCTGCGAGACCGACTTCTTCTTGGTTGCTCTCTCCGGCCGGCTCACGGCTCGCTGCTGCTGCTGCAACTTTTGGTCATATGGTCCCTTCCATGGTCTTATCCACCGAATGGTAGGTGATTGAGCCTGAGGTGGCAGTAAGTCACTTGGTGACGAGGTCAATCAAGCTGGATGTGAGCTGTCATTCGAGCTTCATTCCGTCGTATCGCGCAGTGTTCAATCTTCGACAGGAAAGCTGGGTGGGTCTCAAAACCCATGTACTTAAGTCTTGCACATGTCACTGATGTGTGAGTGGTACCTAGGTAGTGTACAGTAGCACCCAACCGGCATTGGGGTTGGGGCTTACAGGGTTGCAACAGTCAGGCCCCACGTTCGCCTGCCCGCCTGCCCGCCTCCCTGCCCCCTTACTCCGCACTTCCCTGCAGCAGCAGCCTTCCTCGGTCACTATGCCTCGGTCATCCGCACCTGCCATCATTCATCGTCTCGTTGCAAGTTTTGCCGTACCAGATCCTCTGTCCCCCTCTGCACATCTTACTCTGCATACGGTACGGTGCGGTTTGTACACTGGACCAACTCGAAGTTTGCGGCAAAACGACCGATTTTACGTTTTTGCAATTTTTCTTACTAGGCAGACACCCACTTCTCCAATTCCCTGCACACCCTACTAAGTACTCAACGTACTTACTTACCTACTTACTTACTTACCTACTTATAACGTCAAACACCAACGAGTTGCTCACCCCAACGAGTTGCCCACTTTTCAATGTTATTAGTACAACAACCCAAATTACAGTACTATATCAATTGAAATTAATTAAAACTAATTGGAACTAGATATATTA